>ONZH01014893.1:0-36335 GCA_900303285.1 Rhinella marina | reverse complement strand
GAGGCAGTATTATAGTAGTTTATATTATTGTATTCTTGTACATAGGAGCAGTATTATAGTAGTTATATTCTTGTACATAGGAGCAGTATTATAGTAGTTATATTCTTGTACATAGGAGCAGTATTATAGTATTTATATTCTTGTATATAGGAGCAGTATTATAGTAGTTATATTCTTCTACATAAGGCAGTACTATAGTAATTATATCTTGTACATAGGAGCAGTATTATAGTAGTTATATTCTTGTACATAGGAGCAGTATTATAGTAATTATATTCTTGTACATAGGAACAGTATTATAGTAGTTATACCTCCAAGGGTTACAACCATCCTCGAATCCAGCAACATTGGTCATGCTTGCACACTATAGGAAAAGCAATGGAATATGGGCGCTCCTGTGGTCCCGGCCACCAGAGAAGTCAATGCCTTTTCCTAAGGTATGCAAGCACGACCAATGTTGCTGGATTGGAGGGTAGTTGTAACCCTTGGAAACTATCAGTGTATAATGTGATGGAAAAATGAATCAAGCCAGCAAAGGATGATAAATGCTGAAGTGAGACAACTCCTTTAATGCCTCATTCACACAGTCAGTGTTTTGGTCAGTGATTTCGATCAGTGATTGTGAGCCAAAACCATGTGTGGCATTAAACACAGAACAGGGGCAGATCTTTCCCTTATACCTTACATCTGTGGAGGCTCCAGTCCTGGTTTTGGCTCACAATCACTGATGAAAATCACTGACCAAAACACTTACATGTGAATGAGGCTTAAATCATGACATTTCTATCTACAGATGTTACTGAGGTTTCTGTACGCCACCCCTCCACTGGAGTGAGATAACTCCTTCTTTTAGACTGTTTTATTATACAATTATTGTTTATTCCATAAAATCCCCATTTAAACTGAGTTATTGATGAATAAAAAGCTACTGTATTTGTTTGCCACCGTAGTGAAAATTAATCAAGCTTACTAATATATAGGGATGAGAGAACCTGGACCTCACTGTTCGGGTTCGTACCAAACATTGCGGTGTTCGGGTACCAGAACTCGAACACGGACATGGGCGTGAAAGTCAGCGTTTGTTGTTCGAAGTTAAAATAAAGCTTGGGGCACTTGGAAGCCAATCAACGAGCACAGTGCTCCAAATTAAAAAAAATAACCAGGAGCCATTGGCTCCTAAGCTGAAAAATTTAGGAGCCATATTAAATTTTTTGTCGCCAAATTTAAAATGCATATAGCAGTAAGCCACGCACTACATATAGGAGAATACAGCACCACATACCTCTTACATCCAGTGACATCTACTGTCATGTAGACCTTTTTCCTCTTCTCCTGCGTCTGACCCAGACCGCCATGACAGATTCTTTCAGCCGCATCTCGTCTCTACAGAGTTTGGTTACACAGACGTTAGATTTCTCAATTTTTCCATCAACCTCCCCATCCTGATGTCCTGACAATGTCATCCTGCTGCCTCTCCCAATACTTTGCCTGTGGTGCTCCCCAAAGCCCCAGGTACTATACTGCTGAAAAAATGGTGGCCCCAGTAGAAATAAATGCCCCTATAGTGTCTACAGCAATTATAAATGCCCCCTAGAGTGCCCCCAGTAATAATAATAAAACCATAGTTTGTGCTCCAGGTAATAATGCTTGTATAGTGTCCCCAAAACGAATGTCCCTGTAATAGAAATGCCCCTACAGTGCCTCTCCAATAGTAATTTCCCCCCACACTGTTCCCACAGTAGTAATATGCCCCACAGTTGTAATTTACCCCCACACTGTCCTCCAGGTCCCCCCTTCTGGCCAGTAATGTCCAACAGTGCCACCCTGCTAGCCAGTAATGTCCGCCAGTGCCACCTTTCTGACCAGTAATGTCCCCCAAATTAGTCAGTGCCGTGTATTAACTTTCTCTACATGATAAATGCCATTTAGTGAAGTGAGACAACCCCTTTAACATCACAGGAACACTCATGGCCGGCATTTTCTGATGTGGATTTTGGCACATGAATGGCACTATGATCAGGGATGGCTCCATGATCTGATAGTTCGGCATCATCCACTGGATACCAGACTATCAGCCCTGCAGCTACACCCCTATAGACATATACATGAGGTGATGAATCCATATAGACTCATATGTATCTAAGGACACTCTGAGTGATGTATGATACGTTCTACCTTCGTGATTATATCCCACTGCGCAGGAACCCCCCCCTCTTGCCATCAGCTCCACTGTGCCATCAGCCCCTCCGTGCCATGTCCCCAGTGCCATCAGCCCCTCTGTGCCATGTGCTCCAGTGCCATGACCCCCCAGTGCCATCAGCCATGCCATGTCCCCCAGTGCCATCAACCATGCCGTGTCCTCCAGTGCCAACCATGCTATGTCCCTCAGTGCCAGCAGCCCCTCCATGCCATGTCACCCAGTGCCAGCAGGCCCTCAATGCCATGTCTCCCAGTGCCAGTCCCTCAGTCCATCAGCCCTTCCATGCCATGTCCCCCAGTGCCATCACCATGCCAGTTCCCAGTGCCATCAGCCTCTCCGTGCCATCAACCATGCCATGCCCCCAGTGCCATCAACCTCTCCGTGCCATCAACCATGCCATGCCCCCCAGTGCCATCAAGCCGCCCCGTGCCATCAACCATGTCCATGTCCCTCAGTGCCATCACCATGCCATGTGCCCCAGTGCCAACCATGCATGTCCCCCAGTGCCATCACCCCATGCCATGTCCCCAGTGCCACCCTTCATGCCATGTCCCCAGTGCCAGCAGCCCTTCATGCCATGTCCCCAGTGCCAGCAGCCCTTTCATGCCATGTCCCCAGTGCCAGCAGCCCTTCATCCATGTCCCAGTGCAGCAGCCCCTCATGCCCTTCCCCAGTGACACAGCCCCTTCATGCCATGTCCCCCAGTGCCATCTGCCGCTCCTTGCGCCCCATCCCCCCAATTGTAATACTTACCTTTCCTGGCAGGGTGCACGGCTGGCTGATATGGAGTCCGCAGGAGAAGGACCACAGTATCTTCTTCCTCCCAACATGCACTGGGACCTGACGTTACACAGTGTCAGGCAGCGCACGCTGACGATATGTAGACGTCAGGCCCAGGACAGTGCAGCGCGGTGCGGACTGGAGACATTGGAGCGGTGAGTGATTGGCTTCACTTCACTCGCGTTCCGTGGTCACATGACCAGAACGAATCCTCGATGCAGGAAAACTGCATCAAGGATTTTTTTGCCGGCCCGGTCGAAAATGGCGACAAGACTAAAAAGTCATGTCGCCATCTGCAAATTTTAAGGTACATTGGCAACCGTTTTGGTCGCCATCTGGAGCGCTGAAGCAATTAAGCTGTGGGCACTTGGAAGCCATTACAGTCCTGCCTAGTATTGGCATGGCTGTGATTGGCCGGCACACCATGTTACCATGCATACATAAATGCCGGATCACGTGGTGCGTCGCCATTCTGCTCTGACTAGTGTAGGGACAGAACGCTACTGCAGTGAAGGACAGTGTTGGGCTTTTATTTATTTTTTAATAAGTCTGAGGGTGACCTGTAGGCATTTTTGGTCGGTGCAATACAACTCGATTACACAGGTGACACAGAAATACAATCGGGCTGTTAATTCTGTGGTTGACCTAAAGTCATTATTGGGGTTCAAAACTCTGCATTTTCACCCATATTACTATAATAGGAGAGTAAATCAGTCTGTTAATTGTGTCTGTGACATAAAGCCATATTTTTGGGTTCATAACACCTCATTTGCATCCGTGACACGGAAATACAATAGTTAATCAGTCTGTTAATTGTGTCGGTGACATAAAGCCATTTTTGGGGTTCAGAATACAACATTTTCCTCCATCTAATTGTTTTTGGAGGTTTAATAAGTCTGTTAATTGAGTCGGTGACAATAAATAAATTTTTTTGTTGTCATAAGACTGCGTTTTCATCTGTCTTACTGTTATAGCACAGTTAATCAGTCTATTAATTGTGTCAGCCACTTATAGCCATTTTTAGGGTGCAAAACACTACATTGGCACCTGTGACACAGAAATACAATTGTTCGTCTGTCAGCCAATTTGATGGTTGACCGTAAAAAAAATGAGAGGAGCATCAACTAGGGGACGTGGCCGTGGTTGTTGTGCTGCTAGTGTTGTTGGCGGTGGAGCTCTTGCTGTAGGGAGAGAACGTTGTCAATCTGTGCCAGCTACATGCCCAATTGAAACACCTTCTTCTGGTGCACGCAGTTGACAGGAGGTTCTGCGTTAATTTGTAGGCCAGAATACCACTCTACGAATGGTGATGCCAGAACAAGTAGAGATTGTAGCAGATTGGATGGCTGACAGTGCCTCTAGTTCCGTCCCATTGTCTCCCACCCGGTCCCTTCTGAAGACGCAGAGTTGGTACTAGTGGCACAGGGGCATCTGCCTTCCACCTCAACCCCTGCTGAACCCCTAGTCATGCAGCAGTCACTTATGCTTTTTGATGACTCTGTTGGTAGGGTTTCTGTGGGCCATCCACCTAGCCTTGCCCCAGAAGTGGAATAGATTGAGTGCACTGATGCCCAACCACTTATGTCTGAGAATGTAGGAGGACCGCCACAGGAAGTCTCTGCTGATGATGACGAATCACAGGTGTCAACTGCTGCAGCTTTCTGCACTGTACAGACCGTTTAGGAGAAGTGGGTGGAAGATGATGCTGAAGATGATGAGGTCCTAGACATCACATGGCATCCAGGTCAACAGAGTGACATGTACAGTTTGGAGGAAGAGGTGGGGGTCACGCAGTGCCAGCCGCACAGCAAAAGAGGTGCAGGGTGCAAAAGCACAGTAGCCAGCCCCCAGCCAGTACGCCTGCTACTGCCCAATACGTGAGGGACAGAGCACACCAAAGCTAGCTCAAAGGAATTCCCTGGCATGGCAGTTCTTCAGGCAGTGTGCTGACGACAAGACACGGGTGGTTTGCACTCAGTGCAGTCAGAGTCTAAAATGAGGCATAAATGTTCTAAACCTGAGAACCACCTACATGACCAGACATCTAATTGCAAAGCACGAGCTGCAGTGGAGTAGACACCCGAAAAACCAAGAAAGATCTGAGGCTCCTCCTGCTCCCTCTACTGCTGCGGTCTCGGCCTCTTCCTCCCCCTCTGGAGCAACAGGGCCACCTGGCACCCCTCAAAGTGAGGATGTGACAGCAACACCACCACCACTGTGACCGAACATCTCCACACCGTCCCATGGAAGTGTTCAGCTGTCCATCCCCCAAACACCGGAGAGAAAGGGGGAAAACGGACTAAATCTCATTGCAGCTCCACCTTCACCGCCACCTCCTCCTGCACTCGGACCTTCACCTCCTGGCTCAAGATTATTATTTGTCACATTAGAGTAGAGAAATATACTGTCCGCACCCCAAAAATGCCTATAGGTCATGCACAGAATTAACAGACAAATAAAAACAAATACAAATCACAGAACTCCCAATTGAGAGATAGAAGAGTATACGTCCTGAGTATAATGAAAATCACTGATGAATGGGGACGCTAAAAACGAAACTTTATTTAGACTGGTTAAAACATATAACATGGGGAAGGACTCACAATAAGGCGTATTCTAAAATGTACGCTATCCTAGGAGAGGTGCATATTGGGTCCACAGCCCTTATATTGTAGCTGGTGATATATACTGTAATATTAACAACTCTGCACCCTCACATGGACCACACAAATTGTACTTGAGGTAAGCTGCCTACATCTTCCTGTATAATCACACTGAGCCGTGGTTATTCCCCTATACAAGGGGTCTCATAAACCAGGCCCCTGTATAGCAGGAAGTCAGGCACGACACCTATTACTGGATGGGCTACAATGGAGGCCTCCTGACAGGACCTCTTGTGTAGACCAAACTGTGGCTAGTGACTGCCCGGTATACCATCTACATGCCCCATCCAGTAAAACAACGCCCAAATGACAGCACTGCGCTCCTAATCGTTGTGCAAAGGTGCCACTAGTCTAAGTTCCACTACCCAGTTTGCTCTACGCGTAGTGCAACTGGAGCGCAGTGCTGTCATTTTGGCGTTGTTTTACTGGATGGGGCATGTAGATGGTATACCGGGCAGTTTTTGTTTGCGGACCCATTGAAATGAATGGTTCCGCATATGATCAGCAAAAAAAACTGAACGGACACAGAAACAAATACGGTCGTGTGAATGAAGCCTTAGGCTACTTCCACATCTGCGTTTTTGCTGGATCTGGCAGGTATCCGCAAAAACGCTTCTGTTAGGATAATAAATCCGTCTGCATATGTTCTGAAATTATATCGTTTTATTATATCTAAAATAGCCAAGACGGATCCGGCACTAAAACCATTGTAAGTCAATGGGCACCGGATACTTTTTCTTTTGTATCCGAGAAAACGGATCCATCTCCATTGACTTACATTGTGTTTCATGCTAGATCCATGGGAACACAACCAAACGGAAGCAAATACATTCTGGTGCACTCTGTTCCGTTCAGTTTTGTCCCCATTGACAATGAATGTGGACAAAACTGAAGCGTTTTCCTCCGGTATTGAGATCCTATGATGGAAAGGAAAAATTGTGATGTGAAAGTAGCCCCTGTGAAAGCATGAAATAAGCCCCATCCTGGTGTAAAAGCATCATTTCTGCCGCTGCCCGTTCCCGGCTTGTTTCATGTCACAGGCACAAAATTAGTCTCGATGACAAATCTGGCACTGTTGGCGGGTTTATAATCTGGACTGGGCCTGGGCGTCCTGGGTCATTTATACATGTATTAAGTGTACACCGCTCGTATGTACAGTGTGCTCCATAGGAATGTGTCCGTGTGGTAGCTGATCCCTTTCTCTCACAGTACAGTACATATCATCATTGTATTTTCTACGAGAAATTGCTATTCAGTATTTATGGCGTGACAAGTGTTCGCTCTGCCAAGCCGCGCGGTGACTTATTCAGTGAGAGAAGGAGGTCTGACCTCCTGGGTTTGCATGAAACGGGCAATGCACTATTAATATGAAGATTCTTGGATTTGCTAAGTGTATTTTTCAGCAATAGGGCGTTCTATGTATCATACCGTGCCCACTTCTTGATATCATTTCATATAAAGACGGCTAAAATAACAGAGCAAATGCAGCCTGATGAATGGCTAATAAATTACTTGATATACGGTGTATCAGGCCCCAAGCATTGATCTACATCAGTGTACACATCTAGACACAGATCATATCCGTGTAAACCAGCAAAGCTGAATTCCATTGTTGTCCAGGGTTATTAAAGCATGGCTGCAGCGGTACACCTCTCTACAGTTTAAAGGGGTTTTCTGGGATTTTAGTACTGATAACCTATCCTCAGGATAGTTCATCAGTATCTAATCGCTTGGGGTCCAACACCCGGGACCCCCGTCGATCAACTGAGGCACCAGCACTCCTGTGAGCGTCGATGCCTTCTCTTAGCTTTTCCTAGGCCAGTGACGTCATGTTCATCGGTCACGTGGATGGGGCTGACCACAATACCAAGCACAGCCACTATACAATGTACGGGTAAGCTGCAAGAAGGTAGCAGCGCTCACAGGAGTGCCGGTACCTTCTCAAACAGCTGATGGACGGGGGTCACAGGTGTCGGATCCCCACCGATCAGATACTGACAACTTATCCTGAGGACAGGTCATCAGTAGTAAAATTTGTTTTTGCAGTTCAGTCCTAATCTCTTCAGTGGTTGCAATACCTAACACAACCAATGATATGCAACTGTTAGAAATTTGATTTTCTAAGCATGTAAAAACCTTTTGGCCACTGTCCAACCGCACGTTGACTATAAACGCCTGGGAAGTCGACACATATCTCTGCATGGACGTTTGAAAGTGCTGCTTCCTGGGTGTCGGTGCAGTGGGAAGGTGGTTTGAAGAATCAGGCCAGAATTAAAAGTATAGAAGTCTTTCGTTGCTTAGTGCAAAATATAACTTGTGGTTACCAGATGATGAGGAATGGTGGCTGGTTGGGTGGCAATAAAATCGTTCTTTCTGGCACATGTTGGGATAGTTAAACAGGCTTGGGTTAGCATCTCCTAAGACGCATGCATCATGAGAAATAACAATGGAGTGCTGACTTACTATTCCGTACAATCTTGGCGTTTGGAAGAGATCTAGGTGTTGGGTGTCTGAGCTTTTATTCCCTCACCTGCAGCAGGATCTGTAAAGCTGTGGTTTTGCTGATCACTCTACTGACTTTACCAATTACCACTGAGCACCAACAACTGGAAACGGAGTGCTGACCAACCCTAATCTACCCTCTACTGACTAAGCACACTGAAACTTTTTGGAAAACAGTGTTCTTGATTCTGGAAATTTCCTTGGAGTAATGATCTCACAGGAGAACTGGTTAAAGCCCCTTGGAGTAGGAGCTCTGGTATGTGCTTTCTATCTCCTCTCTGTCTGGACTCAAACTCTCCCAGATGTTGGGAAGTAGGACCAGCCCACTTTGACCAAAAAGGGAGGAACAGGATGGGTAACCCTGTTCCTGCCATACATTGCCAACCATTCCTCCTCTGCTGAAACAATATTGCATATAACATAATATAATTGCAGATACCCCCAGGCAGTGGCAAACCTCTATTAGAGGCAGACCACACGGCTGCTATGGGGCCCATTGGGAAGTGTTGGCCAGCAGTGAACCAAACACCCCGACCCCTAATTACTTTCAATACAAGCTCCCGCCCAACTCCAGTCTAGAATCCCTATCATTAGTGGAGAAAGCCAAAGGACCTGTCATGATGTCATCATCATGATCACTGGTCCTGCACCATCTAGTAAAGGAACTGTACAGAGAATGATGTAGTTCCCAAGGTAGATAGGCACATCTGCATTTGCCGCTTATTCCCTGTTTTTACTCATATTTCAGTTCTATATAGTACTGCAGACAAATACAACCACCACTACACCATTGTGTACCTCACACAATACCTATAATGTATAACTGACCACATATATCTGTACACACTGCATCTATTATACCATGCACCTCACATGCCTCACATATCAGTACACTGCTGTATATACTATATATTTGTACACACTGCATTTATTATACCTCTTATTATCTGACTGTTGGCAACATGTGACCTCACACCTCCTTTAAACGACTCAATTCTACCTTCTATCAGAAGGCTCTCTCCCTCCAACTCCAGCCTCACTGCTCCTGTCCTGCAAGTCCCAAACAGAGGTGAGACATTTAAATGGGGACAATGCTGCTGCCAGTGGGGTAAGGGTTGTTAGAGGACAATAATACTTGGTACTTTCTGCTTCAAGGTGTAATTTATTTTCTGCTGCAATGTTGTATTTATATGGTGAAGTTGCAAAGGTAATTTGCCAATGCACGCAGGTATCAGATGCTGCTTATGGGTACTTTGAGCTTTATCACGGTATGTGTTTCCGTTGAGGGTAAAATATGTCCTTGACCATGTGATTAGGCACTTTTGTGCCCACTTTTATTTCCTTTCTTGTATTGATGGTTTAAATAGGGTCAAGACCAAGGAATTCTAAATTCGCCTCCGCAGTGTGCATTACACACCAGTATTTTTATGTAGTATCAGCAGCAAACACAGTTCATAGAGCAAGGGGGGGAGGGGCAATGAATGGGTAGTGGGAGGGGCCAGTGATTTCTATGTACACTCTCTTGCCTCCAGGTCTGAGTTATTGCAGGTCTATGTAGAAAATATACCACAAGAAGGGACAAACCGACTTTTCATCACGCTTTTACACCAAGCGATGTGTAGGTGATCATCCTGCAGGAAGATCGGTCACTTTAATACAGCCCATAGGCAAAGCCCAAATATGTGTCATTCCAATAGCTTGAAATTTCCTCATCTGTTATTCTGTGGGTTGGACGTCCATGGAGTTCTAAATCTCCAGCTTTTCATCACTGACAACTTTCTCTGCCTGCATATGCAGTTAGGGGGGGCATTCATGTGGATTTATTATTGCACTGGAAGCTGTGAAGATTTGTATGCAAGGAGCTCCCCCTTTTGGTGGCCACAAGAATTTATTATTTTATCATTTAACATTACGTCCTTCAACAAGAGAGGCTTCAACTATCTGACTGTAACCGTCGCTCCACTGAATCCAGTGCTGTTTTCTTTCCTTGGCCCTCACCCACTTTGTGTTCCAGAAGAGTCAGTATGGGTAATTTTAGGTCATGTGGGCCTGATTCTCAATGAGGAGTGAACCAGAAATGTTATGCTGTCATGTCGGAAGGCGAAAATATCAGCAGGATGGATGTGGTTAGGAGTTAGGTAAAGATGGCCACTGTTACTGGAGTATGTGAGCATTCCTGATTAACCATACATGTACGGCAGATGTTGCTCAAGAGTGGAGTAAAACAGTTGTGTTGGTAATTAGAGACAACTCCGATCGCAGACTTTTATCCTCTAACATGCCGTGGTCAGTTGTGACTATGCAATCTGTGTAGCAATTTTACCAGGAGCAGAAATTATCCATTGTCCAAACACCACCCTTCCCCCAAACCCCTGCAGGAGCTGTTCAGTAAATCATTCCAGTCTGTGATAAAAAGTGATCTAATTATCACATGTTCAAGTACCCTAGAAAGGCTGAAAATAAAAAAAAAAAATAAAATCACTCCCATTTACCATTTTACAAATCAAAATAAATAATAAATACATATACACTGGGGGTTATTTCACAGCCCAAGCCGTTGGATACTTGACCAAGATCGATGGTGGTCTCAATGCTGAGCTATATGTGAGTATCCTACAAGACGAGTTACTTCGTACACTTGAGTACTATGGGCATGAAAAGGACAACATAGTGTTCCAGCAGGACAATGACTTGAAGCATATGTCAAGATTGGTGAAGAAATGGTTTAGTGACAATGAAGCAGAGGTGCTGAATCGGCCCCCGCAGTCCTCAGACCTCAACCCAATCGAACACTTGTGGGTAGAGTTGAAGAAAAAGCTGTGTCGATCAGTGTGCACCAACATTGGGAACGTGTAGAAGAGACCTGGGAACAGACATGCTTAAATCTGATTGAAAGCATACCCAAAATGATTCAGGCAGTGCTGAAAGCTAAAGGTTTATTTACAAAATAATAAAAATTAAAAATTTTTAATTTTAGGATCAAAACAGTAACAATGCAGTTACATGAGAAAACTCTGCAGAACTAAACATATGATACACAGTTACAAGTCCAATTTAAGTACAAGATTGCCAAGATGACTGTCCATAAAATGATAGTGGTCTCACGTTCGAAGCTGTAGTGGATGGTGGGATATGGAGCCTGAAAGTCAAAAGTTCGAAACATTTTTACCCTTTTGCTCATCAGTGTATGCATAGTTGGTATTGCTACATCCGAAAATGCCTAAACAACTCAAAGTATTAATCCTGTACTGTAAGTTCCATACTGTAAAAAGAAGACAAATGACTGAAACAAAGTTTTTGGACACCTTACCTCCACAAACATAGAAAAAGTCAAAACATATTATAAAATAGAACAATTAAAAACTAAAGATCATGCCGTAAAATTAGTCATTATATGGAATGTAACAACAAGAATGAACTACTATATTCATGTCCCCTATAACTGTTATAATACTGCTTCTATGTACAAAAATACAACTACTATAATACTACTTCTATGTACAAAAATACAACTACTATAATACTGCTCCTATGTACAAGAATATAACTACTATAATACTGCTCCTATGTACAAGAATATAACTACTATAACACTGCTCCTATATATAAGAATATAACTACTATAATACTGTCTGCTATGTATAAGAATATAACTACTATAATACTGCCTCCTATATACAAGAATATAACTACTATAATACTGCCTCCTATGTACAAGAATATAACTACTATAATACTGCCTGCTTTGTACAAGATTATAACTACTATAATACTGCTCCTATGTACAAGAATATAACTACTATAATACTGCTCCTATGTACAAGAATATAACTACTATAATACAGCTCCTATGTACAAGAATATAACTACTATAACACTGCTCCTATATATAAGAATATAACTACTATAATACTGTCTGCTATGTATAAGAATATAACTACTATAATACTGCCTCCTATATACAAGAATATAACTACTATAATACTGCCTTCCTATGTACAAGAATATAACTACTATAATACTGCCTGCTTTGTACAAGATTATAACTACTATAATACTGCTCCTATGTACAAGAATTATAAACTACTATAATACTGCTCCTATGTAACAGAATATAACTACTATAATACTGCCTCCTATTTACAAGAATATAACTACTATAATACTGCCTCCTATGTACAAGAATATAAACTACTATAATACTGCCTGCTTTGTACAAGAATATAAATACTATAATACTGCTCCTATGTACAAGAATATAACTACTATAATACTGCTCCTATGTACAAGAATATAACTACTATAATACTGCCTCCTATTTACAAGAATATAACTACTATAATACTGCCTCCTATGTACAAGAATATAACTACTATATACTGCCTCCTATGTACAAGAATATAACTACTATAATACTGCCTGCTTGTACAAGAATATAAATACTATAATACTGCTCTATGTACAGAATATAACTACTATAATACTGCTCTATGTACAAGAATATAACTACTATAATACTGCCTCCTATTTACAAGAATATAACTACTATAATACTGCCTCCTATGTACAAGATATAACTACTATAATACTGCCTCTATGTACAAGAATATAACTACTATAATACTGCCTGCTTTGTACAAGATATAACTACTATAATACTGCTCCTTGTACAAGAATTATAACAAGAATATACTATATAATACTGCTCCTATGTACAAGAATATAACTACTATAATACTGCCTCCTATGTACAAGAATATAACTACTATAATACTGCCTCCTATGTACAAGAATATAACTACTATTAATACTGCCTCCTATGTACAAGAATATAACTACTATAATACTGCTCCTATGCTACAAGAATATAACTTACTATAATACTGCCTCCTATGTACAAGAATATAACTACTATAATACTGCCTCCTATTGTACAAGAATATAACTACTATAATACTGCTCCTATGTACAAGAATTAAATACTATAATACTGCTCCAATGTACAAGAATATACTATAATACTGCTCCTATGTACTAGAATATAACTACTATAATACTGCCTCCTATTACAAGAATATAACTACTATAATACTGCCTCCTATGTACAAGAATATAAATACTATATACTGCTCCTATGTACAAGAATATAACTACTATAATACTGCTCCTATGTACAAGAATATAAACTACTATAATACTCCTCCTATTTACAAGAATATAACTACTATAATACTGCCTCCTATGTACTCCTATTGTACAAGAATATAACTACTATAATACTGCTCCTATGTACAAGAATATAACTACTATAATTACTGCCTCCTATTTACAAGAATATAACTACTATAATACTGCTCCTATTGTACTACTATAATTACTGCCTCCTATGTACAGAATATAACTACTATAATACTGCCTGCTTTGTACAAGATTATAACTACATAATACTGCTTCCTATGTACAAGAATATAACTACTATAATACTGCTCCTATGTACAAGAATATAACTACTATAATACTGCCTGCTTTGTACAAGAATATAACTACTATAATACTGCTCCTATGTACAAGACTATAACTACTATAATACTGCCCCTATGCACAAGAATATAACTACTATAGTAATGCTCCTATATACAAGAATATAACTACAATAATACTGCTCCTATGTACAACAATATAACTACTATAGTACTGCCCCTATGTACAAGAATATAACTACTATAATACTGCTCCTATGTACAAGAATATACCTACTATAATACTGCCCCTATGTACAAGAATATAACTACTATAATACTGCCTCCTATGTACAAGTATTATAACTACTATAATACTGCTCCTATGTACAAGATATATAACTACTATAATACTGCTCCTATGTACACAGAATATAACTACTATAATACTGCCTCCTATGTTACAAGAATATAACTACTATAATACTGCCCCTATGCACAAGAATATAACTACTATAGTATATGCTCCTATATACAAAGAATATAGCTACAATTAATTACTGCTCCTATGTACAAGAATATAACTACTATATGTACTGCCCCTATGTACAAGAATATAACTACTATAATACTGCTCCTATGTACAAGAATATACCTACTATAATACTGCTTCCTATGTACAAAGAATATAACTACTATAATACTGCCTCCTATGTACAAGTATATAACTACTATAATACTGCTCCTATGTACAAGAATATAACTACTATAGTACTGCTCCTATGTACAAGAATATAACTACTATAATACTGCCTCCTATGTACAAGAATATAGCTACTATAATACTGCTCCTATGTACAAGAATATAACTACTATAATACTACTCCTATGTAAAAGAATATAACTACTATAATACTGCCTCCTATGTACAAGAATATAACTACTATAATACTGCTCCTGTGTACAAGAATATAACTACTATAATACTGCTCCTGTGTACAAGAATATAACTACTATAATACTGCTCCTAGGTACAAGAATAGAACTACTATAATACTGCACCATATGTACAAGAAAATATTATAATTCTACAGGAATAATATTTTCTGTACAGGAATATATTATAATTATTTAAAAAATATAGCACTATGCCTACTGAACAGGAATTAGTATATTTGGTTTGATAGTGTGGCTGGTCCATCTTTTTACTATTATACTTCTCTATAGGATGATGGTCTGTGGAGTAGAACAGTCATGGACAAGCATGTGTCACCACAGAACAATTTGTAGTATTCACTTTTCCCCGGACACTAAATACATATTTGACAGCATATTTACAGGACAACTCTCCGCCCTTCCTACACAGTATATTTATCTTGTTAGAACTGCAGACTTGCAAAAATAATAGCTCCTGCCTTCAGCTCCAGGTAGCATGTGTTTGCAAAAACGCCTGTTTGCCGAGATAATTGAGGAAGACACCTATTACCGTGAGGCTCCGGTAGATGTGGTCACATTTTTTGCAGTGATTCTGTGTGTTGACGTAAAGTATTACCGTACATTTGAGTCAAACCTCATCTGGTTGAGCAATTAAAGTGAAAGGCGATCCGTCTCTGCATCATGGCTGAAATAGCTGTCCAATATGTCAAGTGATTAGCCTGCTTCCAGTCTTCTGTAACGGTCAATGTATAGAGAGATAGGCTAGTCAACATCAATATGGTATTGCCGTCAGCACCAAGCAAACCTAGGTAGGTGCCAGCACCTCCTATCCTTGTGTGACCAGTGGCGATTTGGGTAGATGCTTTAGTCTTGTGAGGTTGTCAGGGGACCCTCTATGACTTTGTTACCCAAAGGACTTGTAGCCAACCCTGGTTATATTGGCGCTCATACTCCTTGTACCAGGGGTGCAACCACCCAATGAGGCCAGGTGGAAGCAATCGCCTCAGGCCAGCAACCAGGTAGGGGCAAGGAGAGGGGGCAGTCGAAGGGCCATGGGCTGAAGGGAAAGGGTTAGGTTAAGAAATTGGGCCCTAGCAACTCTTTGCACCCCCGGTGTGCTGCTTCTCTGGACACTCTGCCATCCACCTGATGTCTGGCCCAGTCAGTCAAGTGGGAGGAGTAGTGTCAAGGGAAGATAAGGAGCAGGAACAACAGTGCACCGGATTATCTAGGGCCTAGCTTCAGTGCACTAAACTCTAGTTTGCATATTTCTAAAAGACAATTCTCCTATTGCAGAACAGATTGGTGGAATAAAGGGTATGATACAATCAGAAGGGTCATCCTTACCAGGCCACTATGGCAGGTTGTCTGCTGACAGTATGCCCTTTTATATTAACAGTTCAACCAGCCCAAAAACTGCCTGAGAAGAACGTCTGAGGTGGTGGGTATCAAGATGATACTCAGGGGCCTCCTCTGAGCCAAGCCTGTCTGAGCCTTTGACCATTGTTGTCTGCAGGGATTTATTAGGAGCAACTCTCTGATCTTCATGGTCTGTCCCAGTTTTCAGTAGTCTGTATCATGCTGTACTCTTGGATGGGAACACCGCTTTCTTACATACAATTTGTCAGGTGTACCTCCCTCTGTAACCATGGCAGCAGGGCTCAAATCTCCCTAGTTCCAAATAAATTGATGATCACAAGTAACAGGGAACAATCATACCCTCATAAGCAGTCACACAATACCACAAAATAATATCATGTAACAACAGTAGTCTCAACTACCAGAGGAGAACCCCAAATCTGGTGCTAACTGGTGGTGGGTAACTTCCACTATTGGGCAGAGGGAGGGTATCTGAGCAATAGGTTCCCAGTTCTTCAGCGTTCTCCTAAAATGTGCTGATACACCTTTGTCTGCCTGTTTTCCGGATTTGACTCTTCGCTGCCTGTCCTGACCATTGCCTGATTTCCATATTGACCCTGAGTTGCCCGCCCTGACCTCTGACTGTTTCTTGGATTCCACATGATCTGCCTGCTCTGAGCTCAGCTTGTCCCTGACTATGGTTTTGCCTGATACCTTAGTGCTCTACACCAGCAACTTATGACCCCCCGTGAGTCAGCTGGTAACCAGAGTCTACTTTGGGAGGTAGAAGCCTGGTGGTTCCCCTGCAGCAAAGTCCAGATCCCTGTAGAGGGGACTAAAGAGATAATGCCTTTTGGATTAGACCCAACTCAGATCTGTTCTGTTGACACAATGGATCCACACCCACTGCTGTAACACCCTTAGCCTGAATATCAGATATTTCCAGATCTAAATTTCTACAATCTATTTTTTATCATGGATGCCAAACTATAAGAATTTCCAGACTATCAAGTTCCAGCCTTCTAGAATTCTCCTATATACAGTATATGAAAATCTGTGTTCGAAACGTGCGCTGAAAACATAAATGCACACTAGACAGTTCAGCTCCGGTAAATTAGCTTCAACTTTATGCGTCTAGGGACTTTATGTAACTTGCGAAGAGGATTCATCATCCTTTTGGACGATGATGCAGACGATACATTGGATTTGTTTCTTAGAAACAAAATAAAACCCCTTGTGCCGTCTCGGGCCTTTCTGGCTTGTACGGAGGATGGAGTCATATCTCCGAGAAAAAGAGAAAGCAGCCGCACTAAATCCTAGTGACGGCATGAAATCTAAATTAAACCCAGAAGCTGCTAGACAGTAAGGAGGGGAGATTACTACACCGCCGGAATTAAGGATGTGAATAGAATCCTTCTGCTGCCAAAGAGGATGCATTTGAATTGGAGCGCTCTTACCAAGTGACCAAGCCTTAAATCTCCGAGCTGAACAAATCCTCAATAAAGAGGCCATAAAAGAAAATTGTCAATGCTCCTCAAGTCCCATCATGTTAACAACTTTCTGTATGGATTGGCCTCTGTGACCAGATCAATAAAAAAAAAAATCTGCCCGGCTCGATCCGGTATTATTATTCATTATCTACCCAAATTGGACGCAAGTCATTATGGAGAATGTGGTCAAAATAAAAATTGTAGGGCTCTTAATTTACCTTTTCTGAGGACACAAGCTCCCTTCTGTTCAGAATTGTGAGGCAGGTTGCTGACTAGTTTTTAGGGGTTTTTTTTTATGACGGCATTCAACAAAAATGACGGCCTTATTCTTTGGGTCAGTACGGTGATCACAAGTGTCTGTAGTTTTTGTTGTTTTACTACTTTTTAAAATGTAAAAAAAAATGAAAAAAATAAATTATGCTATGTTTTGCCTTATGCTGACACCCTTTTTTTTTTTTTTTTTTGAGTTGTAATTCTAGCACTGGGATTTTTTCTACGCATTGATCATGAGATAAAATGACATGATATTTTAATGTTTTGGATGCGGGTGACATCAATATGTGTATTTTTCATATTTTTATGTGATAAATGGCCAAAGATGATCTTTTTATCAGCTATTTTTTTTACATTTTCTTTGTCAAATTATTTCAATTTAAAAAAAAAAATCTCCAGAAGACTTGAACTTGCGATCACAATAAACAGCAGTACTCCTGTATTGCTATTTTACCAGCAACCCATAGAGGCAGAAGTATAGTCATAGTCTTAAAAATGGTAGGCCTGAGGCCTTCACCCATGTTTGCCCTCCCTCTGTCTAAAAGCTCAGATGCTGTATCGCTATTGACTGCAGCATCTTAGAGGTCAAACTAGTAAGATCTTAACTTGAATGGGGCTGAGGTGCAACCAGGCCATGTGACTGATGTGCACTGGTTTAGGAAGAGCCTGCAGCGCTCAAGGCCTCTTCTAACATCTGATCGGCGGGGGTCCTTAGTGTTTGCACCCCCGGAGATCTGATACTGATGACCTATCTTGTGGATAAGTCATAAATATCTTTTCTTGGATAACCCCTTTAAATATGCTTTTCAGCCAACACCACCAGGAGAAACATACTGTATATGGGCTTATAAAGCTCCCATACTTATGGCAGGCCACAGAATTTTTATAGCCAGCAAACCTCATTCTTACATCGCTCCAAACCTCCATACACAGTATACTTTGATGGACAACATTCTGCCTACCTGAAGCCACCACTAGGGAGTCTAAAGAGTTACAGTTGTTATGAGGGAGCTAAGGAGCTTACTGCAGTTGTTATAGGGGAGCTAAGGAGCCTTATTATGGTTGTTATGGGGAGCTAAGAAGCTTACTGCAGTTGTTATAGGGGAGCTTAAGGAGCTTACTGCAGTTGTTATAGGGGAGCTAAGGAGCTTACTGCAGATTTATAGGGGAGCTAAGGAGATTACTGCAGTTGTTATGAGGGAGCTAAGGAGTTTATTGCAATTGTTATTGGGGAGCTAAGGACCTTATCACAGTTGTTATGGAGGAGCTAAGGGGCTTAGTGAAGGTTGGTATGGGGGAGCTAAGGAGCTTACTGCAGTTGTCATGGGGGAGCTAAGGAAATGGCTGCAATTGTTATGGGGGCGCTAAGAAGATGGTATGGGGATGCCTTAGAAGCACGGTTCTTCTAAGTTATTAGGTTTATTTGGAGCTTCTTATCCCATTGTTATGGGGGAACTAAGGAACTTACTGTTGTTGTTTATGGGGAGCTAAGAAGCTTACTGCAGTTGTTATGGGGAGCTAAGGAGCTTACTGCAGTTGTTATGGGGGAGCTAAGGAGCTTACTGCAGTTTTTATAGGGAGCTAAGGGGATTACTGTAGTTGTTTATGGGGAGCTAAGGACATGACTGCAATTGTTATGGGGGAGCTAAGTAGCTTACTGCAGTTGTTATGGGGGAGCTAAGGAGCTTACTGCAGTTTTTTATGGGGGAGCTAAGGAAATTACTGTCAGTTGTTATGGGGGAGCTAAGGAAATTACTGCAGTTGTTATGGGGAAGCTAAGGAGATTACTGCAGTTGTTATGGGGAGCTAAGAAGCTTACTGCAGTTGTTATGGGGGAGCTAAGGAAATTACTGTAGTTGTTATGGGGGAGCTAAGAAGCTCATATGGGGGTATGCTTAGAAGCATGGTTCTTTAAGTTATTAGGTTATTTGGAGCTTCTTATCCCATTTTGCTACATCTTGGACCACCCCTTTAATAAAATGACTTTAAAGTATACCTCATTACTGAGAAATCCATGCTTGAGAATGGAAAACCACATTTTGTGCCGTCCACAGCCTTGTTTCCTCTTTGTCATTCTTTGGCATTCTGTGTTTTTAGGATACACATAGCGAGGAACAGATGCCTAATAATTTGCTTACCTCAAAAAACAAATATTATTCTAATTAAAAATGCATAGAATGATGTTAACTGGGAAATGAATATCAGTTCCAAGAACTGTACATACAGTATGCTGTCGAAATTCAAGAGGAAGGTAATTTGATGCGTGCGCTTATTGGCAAGTACAGCCCATTAACATTAAAAAAAGGCTCCAGTGAAAGGGGAAACATGCTTATCACATCTTGCTGGCATGGGTTCCCCTTCTGTACACTGCAAAGGCTGAATTCACTGTTGCCATAAAGTTTCCACATTGTAGCATCTAGTGGCTTTTACTTCTGCTGGGGGTGGTAGCTGTCTCCAACTCAGGGCAAATAATGCATTATATAGTTCACATCCAAAATCATCTGCTCTCTTCTGTGGTTAAAGTAGGGAAGCCCCCAGCAGCCCCCCATAATATCCATGTGCATCAATAGGGGTATCAATAGGAAGGGGGAGGGCTGCTTTAAATGTCGCTACCTCCTGAATGATAGCAGCTAGAAATCGGGATGCTGTTAATGCAGCTGAAAGTGAAAGTATAAACAGGTTTTACTCCTGATTATTCCCGACTTGATTTCTAACAGTGATTTCTCCTTTGTTGCTTGGACTTTAGCTGTCATTTTGGTCTTGTGTGAAACCCTGGACTGTCAGCTTTCAAACAAGTCCAGAATGTTTCTAGCTGCTACCATTGAGGAGATATCACCATCTAAAGCAGCCCCCCCTCCAGTTAGTTACTTTTCTCACTGCCCGAGTTGGACTCGGGCAAAACAGTTAGGTGGTTAAATGGAATCTGTCACCAGAAAATTCACTGATAAACTAGACACAACACCTTGCAGGTGCAGCTTAGCTGTATATAATTATATCTTTTGCTCAGGTATCTGGTAGTTCATTATGGAGAAAAGTCTTTTTAATCCATATGCAAATTAGCAGATAAGTGCAACATGGGTGGGCCCAAGACACTCTGTGCACCCTTGCTACTCCTGCTCCTTTTTCCTTGATTTACAGGGGCTGGCAACATGACAATGCAGGAACCTAGCCCTGTCAATCAATAATAAAAAGAAGAAGAGGCAGGAGGTGTTCTGAGATCATGATATCCTGTCATGCTTTCAACATGTATCTGCAGTTTCTCCTTGGTCCACTTGAATCTTGATTTTCTGATCAGCCTATATTTGCAGTAACCGGTGAAACCTATAATTGACACTCATCAAACCCATCCCTCCGTGCTGATAACCCATGGTGAAACCAACAACGACCAAGAAAAAACATTAAAGGAGTTCTCCTAGACCGGGGGAACTCCTTTTCAAGCTCCTTTCTCCTCCACTTCCTGTCCCCGCTGGATCGGAAGTGTCACTTGCCATCTATATACATATCGCTACTGCTAGACAATCAATAGCCTCATCAGTGGCATTGGTCATCTGCCATGCCTGCAAACATCATCGTTGAGGCCACTGACTGACCAACAGTGGTGACATACTTGTAGACAGCATGTCACACTTCCAGTCCAGTGGAGAAGGGAGGACAGGTCTGAAAACATAGCGGCCATTACAAGTGAGACTGCAGTAAACACCTAAGGAGCCGGGGAGAGAATGGGAGTGGTAGTGGTCCTGATGAAGTGCTGTGTAGTGTTGTGTCACGGTGTACTCAGGCCATCACTTTCTGGGGTTCAGTGCAGTAAATAAGTGATGTGAAGCAAACAAGCAGAGATTGTAAAACAAAAAACGTCTTTCTTTTCTGTGTGCAAAAAAACACATAGCAATTCTCTCCTCCAAGATACTGGGAGCTTGGTGGTGGCTGGCAACGTGACAGAAGATGACACTCAGAAGTTTCCTAGCTGACAATGTCTCTCTCCTGATTCCCTATGGCTGTACTCTGACACCTGTGGCTGTAGGTGTTCACTGTATGATGCAGTCTTCTAGCTATGCCTGTTCTGAACTGCGGTGGTGGTGTCTTAACGTGTTTCCCCTTCACCTTGCTGCGTAGTCTTGATAGCTTGATCACTCTGCTGACACAAATACGCCATCGTTTACAGATCTTCTGCAGCCTGTAGGCTTTCTGGGGGGAGTGTTCATCCCAGATGAGCTGCCTCTGTGGTCCTCATGGCCTGACTCTAACTAACTCTGCCTTTCCCCAAGCAGACATTTTGCGGTGGAGTAACAGTGCATTTGTTGTTGGTTTGCAAACTTACGAGTTATGGACCTGCAACGTGTTGTCCCCCTAGGGACGATCGGGGTACCAGGTTTTTAGGAATGCCGAGTGGTGATGAGGCCATGTTAGTTTTGTGTGTGTCACAGTGCTCCTACCTGAATACCGTCATTTCCCAGGGTTAGGCTCTGTAGCAATAAAGAGGAGAGTGATAGCTGGTGGAGTAAGATTCCAGACTTGGTAAAAGTTCAACAGCTTTACTTGAATAAACTTGCATCCAGACAATCCTTGGTCTTTCTCTTGGCTCCAGTAGGTTTTGGGGTAAACTTGCAGGCTAATTTGGATTCTTTATCTCTCTGCTGTGCTAGACTCTGGCTTCAGTTTGGTAGCTGGACTTTCTGACGGTTCTGGTACTGCTTGAGCGGAGTGCCTTTGGCTGTTGTCCCCTCGTGATACTCTGTCTATATCTGTAAGTAGTTTGGTGCACTATGAGCTGCTTCCCTTGGGAGACTCCTGCTGCAAGAGGGGGGTATTCCCCTCACTGCACCATCTTGACTTGTCTGCTTCCAACTCTAGACTCAACTCTAGAATGACTATAGCTTCCGGCAACCCCTTCCTTGGTAGGAATTAGCCCCACTTATGCCCTAAAGATCTTTCTCTCTGCCAGATACCGTGCCACCTGCCAGTGAATGAGGCACATTACATGAACATACCAGTTTCATACCAATGTTATTAAGGCACAATGTAGGAGGACCTGCAAAAAATACACAGATGACTTTATTGGTCAACCATTAGAGACAGTAGCAGGGCGTAGGAATGGTAGTGCTCGCTCTGGGCCACTACAGACCCATAGGATCTCCATGGCTATGTGTGTATGGCTAAGCTATGTGTGTGCCTCTATATTGGAGGTGAAAGGAGGTGAAAGAGCTATGGGCTCATAGTAGGCAATGACATCATATTGCAGGCAGAACAACGTGGATCAAATAATATGGTAGCATGCATGAGCCCTTAGACTCAGAGGAGCCCATATTTATGGCTAGAAGTACATGGAGGTTCGTCATTTTAGATACAAAAGAATGAAAATTAATGCAACACCACGTGTTGGATCCAGTCCAGGAACCCACACCATGTCAGCTATCTACATGATACAGAAAGTTCTCCCTTGCTTATTGTTACATGGATCTTCTCTTCAGCCTTTCTATAATACAGAGCACAGAACATGTGAGAATTCTCCACCTGACCTGTGGTTCTGGTAAATAAACCAATGGCTCTGTATATTTATGCACAGTTCTGAGTCATTCATATCTAGACGTTTAGGATGCAAGCGGAGAAGATGTTCCAGATTTATTTTAACATTCTTTGAAAGACAGTGTCATCCATTGTCTGAATATGAAAGGTATGTACACATATTACTACATGACTAGTGTTAAAGGGGTATTCTCATCTTAGACAATGGGGGCATATCGCTAGGATAGCCATTGTCTTATATGTTCCCATGGAGGCGCAGCGCTGCGCCTGGAGGACCCCATAGGTCCGGCCACAGTTCCCCGCGCCGCTCATGAATGCATGCATGATTTCTATGCGCAGTAGCGCTCGGCTACGAAATGAATATGCGCATGCGCACATTCACTGGAAATAGGTGCGGGTCCTAGCGATATGCCCCCATTGTCTAAAATGAGCCTTTAAGTGAATCAAAACATCAGAAATGGAATTTGATTCGAAGTTTAGGAAAAATTTGATTCGCCACGAATCCGAATTTCCTTGCATATTGTGGTAACAAACTATTTTTTCCTAAAATGGTGGCTGAAAATTAAACTTACCTCATCCACTTGATCGCAGAGAGGCCGTATGCTACCCGTCACGATTGAAGAAAACCCACTAAATGACCTGCAGTGAGCGTGAAGACTTCACCACATGATCACGCTACCCTTAGGCTAGAACCTTCAATTTTCTGATGGCTTGTCCTATAGACCATGAGTGTGGTCTATAGGAGTCTGACACTCTGCCTGCCAAGCCATGCCTCATGCACAGCATCACAGGCAGTTAACTATGACAGCCCTGAGAACCTTTAGAAGGCCCAGGGCTGTCATGGTAACCAATCAGAACACCACAATTTCACTGCAGGAGCTCCCATCGGAAAGCAGAGGAAGCCCCCGCCCTAACCCCACAGATGCCGTGATTGCTATTGAATGTAGCATGTGAGGGGTGCGCCAAAGTCCATTCCATACAAGTGAATAGGTTAAAGGGGTTTATTAGAACTTAGGTATTGATGGCCTACCCTAAGGATAGGTCACTAATATCACATGGGTGGGAGTCCTGAGAATAGGCTATCGATATACAAGTCCCAGAAAACCCCTTTAAAATCCTATATAAAAAATGAACACAAAAATACCAGTGTCATGATGTAGAACTTCTCAGGATCACAAATGTACTGACTATAGGGCTTTATAACGCTGTGTTAGAAAGCAGTGTAGTACTTCCAGCACCACATGAAATATAAGCTGGCTCTAGGAATATTTTTTTAATTTTTTTTTTTTTTTTTACATTGGTCTGTCTCTTGTACGATTTGAGTTTTTCTTTCCATACAGGGAAAAACGAACACGTTTTTTTCAAATCCCCACCCGATTCCTCTTTCCAAGTGATACAATCCTAAGGAAATCCTAATCATTCCCTCGCTACTTAATTATTCAGTTGCCTCCTCTTTGGTAAATAATTAAGGCGGTTAATGTGATAGGTGACTTTCCCTGCTTTTAGGTTTTCCATTCTGAGGTTTGGCTGTCAAATGACGAAAAGGCTCCGACAATTTTTATTAATTTTTTTTTTTTTTTTTCAGGAACGGCAAACCCAGATCAGGTGGAAAAATAGTGAGCGAGACGCTTCCTACTGAGCAAATAAACAAATATTTAACGTAAAAATATTCCAGGCTCAAGTCATAATGAAATTACCTTGATGATATTGTCTATTTTTAGGCTCTACCAGGAGCTTATGTCACCGGTACCCGGCCCTTCATACAAGTCATCAGCTAGGTGTATCCCATTTCCCACATTACACACAGAGCTACTGTGTGCTCTCCTCTCAGGCGAGGCCTCTTACGAAAAATTAATTTTTAGGATGTGAACTAAAAATCTATTTTTATTAGGGCTTTATTATTTTATTTCAGGGTGCTATTATGGGGGGGGGGGTTCATCATTCATGAAGACAGTATACTGTAGACTAGGGATTAGCAACCTCCGGCCGCCAGCTGTTCTGAAACTACAACTCCCAGAATCCTCCCTTTCATTTCTGTGGGAGTCACAAGAACAGCCAAGTATATGTACATGCTGGGAGTTGTAGTTTACAAAGGCTGGAGTGCCGAAGGTTGCTGATCCCTGGTATTGAACGGTGCAGCAGGATGTGTTTGCTCAGGATATGTCATTAGTATGTAATCGGTGGGGATCCGACTCCTGGCACTCAGCTGTTTGAAGAGGATACAGCGTTTCGGCGGGTCCTGCTGTCTCTTCCTAGGCCAGTGACGTCACATTCATTGGTCACATGGCCTAGGTGCAACTCAGTCAAGGCCCCTTTTATGCAAGCCAACTGAGCAGCAATTACCATCCTATTTCTAGTAAATGAAGCACACATGTTATCAAAGAAAAGTCAAACAATGCCACCCAAACAGGCCATCCATTATTCACATGGAAAGTGCTGGCCCACCGGAGAGAAGCGCTGGTGGAGGAGAAGGTGACTGGGGCACTGACTGGGGCAAATGATGGTGGTTGTGGTTCTCATGGTGGCTAATCCCTGCTCCAGTGCTCCCTGGGTTGTGCGTGCGTGCAACCGTTTTCCCCTCAGGGCACACCATGGACTTAAGGGTCTCCTGCCTTGTGGATGGGGTGCCCTTGATGATAAATGGGTAGCAGGGTATGAGGCAGGTGCAGGGCCCAGCGGATGGTGAGAGGTAATGGCCAGTCCGGCTTGGTTATACAAAAAAACTGTCTCTTCACTGGATGATTGAACAAAGGCGTGCAAACTCTCAATTATTCTTCTGCAAGTCCCAAGAGCGGGGTGCAATCCTAGATCGGATGCTCAGTCTGTCTCAGTAGTTTGGTGGGCACCTGAAGCAATTAACCTTTACCATGTGACGTACATAGAGAAGTCAGGGCCCCATAACAAGGATCAAACCAGGCCCCCCCACACAGGACAGAAGGGTTTCCGCCTTAACCCCTTTGAATGACCCTTGGGCCATTTTTTCCACTGTCTCATTTGCTAAAAAGTTGTTCCTTTAGAGGGTAGAGTCCTAACCAAGTGTTTCTCCCCTAGTAGAAGAGGAGATGATCCCAACTAAGACTGGGCCCCCTCTTGCCCTGGGCCCCATAGCAGTCGCATGGTCTGACGCTATGGTAGTTACGCCCCTGCATGTGCAGTAAAGTCTACATCCATAAGCTTGTTTTACCTTTACTGTCCCAGTCAAAGCACTGTCTCTTATGATCCTCAGCCTTCTGCAAATATCCAATGCTTCTTTCCCTCAGAAGTTGGTTCTTAGTCAAATTCAGCACACACTAGATTCGTCCTCTCTCTTTCTTGTCCACCAGAAGACCAACTAACTACGGAAAATGGGACTAGCCTACTACCTAGCAACTATCTCTAAGTACTGCCAGTTAACTGTTTCCTACCCATACATAACCTTTTTGTATTGCATAGTGCATACATCATAGCATCACAGTAAACATTTTAACAGCTTTAGAAAGGAACCATAACATTAACGCTTTAGCAGTGAACCACACAGCGCAGTTACCAAACTAAGAAATCCCCAGACAATCTGAACAGGTACTGCTTGGGACATTGCCTGTATATAATAATGTTAAATTTAAACAAAGCACACCATTGTTTTTCAGGTGAGATTCTCTACCAGTCCTATGTGCCACATGTCTACCTTCCTATTTGAAAAACAGAGGATAAATCCAAAATGGAGGCATTCAATTTGGCCACCACGTAGCTAACATGGCCTAACAAGTTTCCCATATCTCCACAGCTCGTTTCTAACATTGGATCACAGTGTGCCAAATGGTTTTCATTTTACATAGGTCTTTCCTTACTTTAGAGACACTCTACAATCTGTGGGGAACTTGTCAGCAAGTTGCCTATTGCCCTGCAGCACCACCACTGGTGAAATGAAGCATTACACAGATCACATTGAAATCAATGGACTGTCCATGTAATGTACAGATGTTCCAGTCCTCCAGAGCAGGGAAAACTCTTCGTAACCCCTCTCTGATGTGCACCCCCTCAGTTAATTTCTAAAACATATGACCACTTTAGCTGCTGTAAAGTAAATAACCATGCACACTAAAAGGGTTAAGAGTAAATCACCTAAAACTATTGGAAGTAAGAATTGTAATCATAAGGCTCTTTGACTAATTAGGTTTCTAAGCAAGAAAAACTACTGCAACCAATGGATCTGCATTCTGATGACATTATGTCATTACCTTCCCATAGGCTTAAGATTTTATTAAGGTGACCCATGAGCTGTTTTTTACATAGAAGCAACTTTCATCCCTCCTAATGCAAAGTAAATTGGGTGAGAAGTCACTTACTGGTAGGATCAAATCCATATCAGATGGGAAATTGTGGAAGAATCCAAGATTTGGAAACAGAAGCCATACATCAGGTCCTCAAGGTCAATATCCTGTGTGCACGCCAATAGTGTCTGAGACATGATCCAAAGTGTGGAGCTATACTAAGGTGTATGGTGTAATCACACTCGCGGCCTATGGAATAAATAGTTTCAAATAATGTATTGGAGAGTTCTGATTTAATAGGAGATAGTGGTCAGCTTATTGTCGGCTAATCCTTCTAACAAAAAGGCATAGTACAAATCAGACATACAATGGGTTTTTCCTGGGCCTATCGCAACTTGAAACCACATTGAACATACAATACACAGTCTGGATCTTGGCTAATGTAAATAACTGGAAGATAGAGCACAGGTATGTCACTGGCAAAACACCTGCAATACTGAAGTGCGTGTAGTCAGGGGCGTAACTACCATAGCGGCAGACCATGCGACTGCTATGGGGCCCAGGACAAGAGGGGGCCCAGTCTTAGTTGGGATCATCTCCTCTTCTACTGGAGGTGAAAACTTGGTCAGGACTCTACCCTCTAAAGAAACAACTTTTAGCAAATGAAGGTGGGAAAATGGCCCAAGGGTCACTGAAAGGGGTTTAGGCAGAAACCCTTCTGTCCTGTGTGGGGGGCCTGGTTTGATCCTTGCTATGGGGCCCTTACTTCTCTATGTACGCCACTGTATGTAGTGACTGGTGGTTAAGGCCTCTTTCACACTAGCGGCAGCACGGATCCGGCAGGTGAAGGGTGCCACCCGGATCCGTGCTGCCGCAGGGACATGTGTGGGGCCGGAACCGCGCTCCGGCTCCACACATGTCACACAGTACATACACACAGACATATACACACACATACTTACATGGCTCCCGGCAGGTCTCCACAGCGCAGGAGAGCAGGATGGCGCGCACATAAGACGATTCTCCACAGCGCCCTCTGCTGTGCGCCGTGTAGAATCATCCTATGTGTGCGCCGTTCCTGCTCCTCCTGCACTGTGGAGACCTGCCGGGAGCATGTAAGTATGTATGTGTATGTGTATATGTCTGTGTATGTTTATGTGTATGTCTGTATGTGTGTATGTATGTGTGCAGGTGACAAGTCCGTCATGATCCGTCAATGCAGGACGGATCCGTTTCACCATTATGTCACACCAAACGGATGCATCCCCATTGACTTTCATTGGGGGTCATGACGGATCCGTCTTGGTTGGCGGATTGCTCTCTGGTTCTGCTGCGGTTTGCGCTCCGGTCTGAAGACGGAACGAGATGCTTTTAGGAGCACTCCGTTGCCTTCAGTTCAGTTTTGTCCCCATTGACAATGAATGGGGACAAAACTGAAGCGTTTTATTCCGGTATTGAGCCCCTATGACGGAACTCAATACCGGAATTTAAAAACGCAAGTGAGAGCTGATGCTTTAGATATCAGGTGGGGGCTGCTTCTTTGGACACCAGGTGAAAGTGACTCATTTGGACATCAGGTGAGAACAGGTCCTTTGGACAATTGTTTCTTTGGATGCCTTGTGACAGCATCTCCTTTGGACATCAGGTGAAAGCATCTTCTTTGGACACCAGGTATGAGCTTCTCCTTTGGACGTCAGGTGAGCATCTTCCCTGGACAACTGGTGAGAGATGCTCCTTTGAATACCACGAGAGCTGCTCCTTTGGACACCAGGTGAAAGTGCAGTGGATCTGGGAGAAGAGATAGAGCGGACAGTGGTGGTGGTGAGGATAGGAGTAGCTGTAGTGGTGTGATAAGAGGGGCTCACCCTTTATTCCCTTTGGAGGGAACACTCTGGATTTGGGGCCTGATGTTAGGTGGGGTCCCTTGATGGTAGTGGATCTTGGGGTAGAAGGTAGGTCTCCCTTGATGCAATAGTACGATAGTGCAAGTTTTCAATGCAAGGAAATGAGGAGGCGTTTTTTGGGGGGTAACATGTCCACTGTATTTTACTGAGGCAATTTGGCCATATGACACACACAGGCACATGCACAATTAAGTTCAGTCTCTCCAGGTTACATAGACTGATTCCCAAGAGGGTATATGGAAATGCAGACCATACAGTGAGTCCTTCTCTGAGTCTCTTTCCAGCTAATCCAAACAAAGTTCCCAAATCAGTTAAAGGGGTGCAATGTCAATTTCCAAATGCAGACTGCAGTCTTTAAACTGATGGCCGTAAACATGTGTAAACTTTCCCTGGCTTTCTTGTCTATGCATTGCCCCTTTGTAATGGCCCTCAACCGTCTGTAAAATTCAATGCTTCTTTCTCTCAGAGGTTGCCACAGGTTTCCAGTCACTTTTCTGGTTACTCTCAGCTTCAAACCTGGTGTAAACCTGTCTGCTGATTTGTCTGGCACCAGTTAGTCACTTTTTCTGCTTACACTTAAGCTGCTGGATGTACACTCTCTACACTAAAGCTCCTAGCTCAGAGGGGTGAGGCCAGCCCACTACTTGCAAGTGAGTCCAGGGCAGAAAAATTTGTCCCATACACAGCCTGTGGGACACACAGTAAAGTCACATTAACCCTTTCAGCTGTGAACCATATAACTGTATGGCATTGACTCTTTAGCAGTGACTTACAGGGCAATATAGCAGCCATTAACCCTTTTAGTAGTGAACCACTGGGTCACTGCAAAAGCTACTCCTTTGGGCACCAGGTGAAAGCTTCAGTTTATACTACTGGTAACAGTGGACCTTCTAAGCTGCAATCTGCAAAGGCTGAACTGAAGTGCAGTCTGTAGTCAGTGCTGCTTTTGAGTATGCCAGAATGAGCTGCTGTTTTGGCTCCTTCTGACAGGTGTGAGCTACCTCAGTTTATTGTACTGGTAATGGTGGACTAGTTAAGCTGTAATTCACAATAGCTAAAACGGGGTGTAGAGCCCCCTGTGTCCCCAGAAGACTAAGATGGTTGATGTCCAGCTATGTCGAGATGGTGTACATAGAGACATGAATCTTACGTAATGTGTTTGCTTTATTATTTGTATAATATAACATACTTTGCAACATAGCAGTTGATAAATTCGGAACATGTAGTCCTGTAATCCCTAATCTGGGAATGTCTCAAACCTAGGACTGCTAGAGCTTCTATAAACCCCACCCATTTCTTGGCTCAGGACAGCCCAAATTTTCCGGTGCTGTCTCTGAAAATTACAGAAGGAACAGTCCCTTCAAAGGTCAGAACAATGGATGTAACATAGTAACATACAGTACATAGTATGTAAGGCCGAAAAAAGACATCTGTCCATCCAGTTCGGCCTGTTTTCCTACAAGTTGATCCAGAGGAAGGCAAAAAAAAACCCTGTGAGGTAGAAGCCAATTTTCCTCACTTTAGGGGAAAAAATTCCTTCCCGACTCCAATCAGACATCAGAATAACTCCCTGGATCAACGACCCCTCTCTAGTAACTATAACCTGTAATACCCTCCAGAAATACATCCAGGCCTCTCTTGAACTCTTTTAGTGAACTTACCATCACCACCTCCTCAGGCAGAGAGTTCCATAGTCTCACTGCTCTTACCGTAAAGAATCCTCTACTATGTTTGTGTACAAACCTTCTTTCTCCAGACGCAGAGGATGTCCCCTCATCACAGTCACAGTCCTGCGGATAAATAGATGATGGAGAGATCTCTGTACTGACCTCTGATATATTTATACATAGTTATTAGATCTCCCCTCAGTCGTCTTTTTTCTAAAGTGAATAACCCTAATTTTGATAATCTTTCTGGGTCCTGTAGTCCACCCATTCCAGTTATTACTTTAGTTGCCCTCCTCTGAACCCTCTCCAGCTCTGCTATGTCTGCCTTGTTCACAGGAGCCCAGAACTGTATACAGTCCTCCATGTGTGGTCTGACTAGTGATTTGTAGAGTGGCAGGACTATGTTCTCATCACGGGCATCTATGCCTCTTTTGATGCAACCCATTATCTTATTGGCCTTGGCAGCAGCTGTCTGACGCTGGTTTCTACAGCTTAGTTTGCTGTTCACTAAAATTCCTAGGTCCTTTTCCATGTCAGAGTTACCCAGTGCTTTACCATTTAGTATGTACTGGTGACTTGCATCATTCCTTCCCATATGCATGACCTTACATTTGTCAGTGTTAAACCTCATCTGCCACTTTTCTGCCCAAGCCTCCAGTCTATCCAGATCCTGCTGTAGCAGTGCACTGTCCTCCTCTGTGTTAATTACTTTACACAGTTTAGTGTCATCTGCAAAAATTGATATTTTACTGTGCAAGCCTTCTACAAGATCATTAATAAATATATTGAAGAGAATAGGACCCAATTCAGACCCCTGTGGTACCCCACTAGTGACAGTGACCCAATCTGAGTATGTACCATTAATAACCACCTTTTGTTTTCTATCACTGAGCCAGTTACTTACCCACATACAGACATTTTCTCCCAGGCCAAGCATTCTCATTTTGTATACTAACCTTTTATGTGGTACCATGTCAAACGCTTTGGAGAAGTCCAAATATACGACATCCATTATGTAATGTAATAAACTCACCAATCCCCTGCCATTTACTTGGTCCCTGCTGATCTCCATTCTCAGTCCCAACACAACACACAGGAAATACCTGGAGATGTCTTCTCAACTAATGACTAGCTGAATCGGCCACTGCTGTGGCCAGTGATTGGGTGAGCTTGCATCTCCTGCCATTTCCCAGTAACCACGGAAATGGCAGCCACAGTGAGGTCCAGTAGCCATTGAAATGGCACCCCCAATGAGGTCCAGTAACCATTAAAACGGCAGCCTCAGTGAGGTCCAGTAGCCATTGAAATGGCAGCCTCAATGAGGTTCAGTAACCATTGAAATGGCAGCCTCAGTGAGGTCTAGTAACAATTAAAATGGCAGCCTCAGTGAGGTCTAGTAACAATTGAAATGGCAACCTCAGTGAGGTCCAGTAACCACTGAAACGTCAGCGTCAATGAAGTCCAGTAACCATTGAAACGGCAGTGAGTTGAGTTTTGTAACCCACTTTGCTACTACATGCAATATTTAGTGGCTGGAGATGGTAACAGCAGCCATAATCCCATTCAGATGAACGGGAGCAGCCCTGCAGTAACCAGCTCTGGGCACTATCCAATGGATGGAGCTGTGTACTTCCAGTGCCTAAGCTCCTGCAGAAGAGCTGATCAGCAGGCGTTTTGGGTGTCGAACCCCCAATGTAATATTGATGACCTATCCTTAGGATAGCCAATCACTATAACAGTCAATATAAACCCCTTTAGTCCGGTCAAATCTGAATGGACTGCTTGCAAAGCACTGGAGAATGGAGTCTACAAACACAATCAAGAGTCAATCCATTGATTGACATCATTTCTATAGAGTTGTTACCCTGGATTTTTTAAAGCACGGATCTGTTCCTGACAAAACCCTTAAGTAAACCCCTCACCTATTATAAAGAAATAAAGTGACATGTCTATGGAAGGGCATCAGAGGTCAGGGGCCTAGAGAGGCCAATTTAAGGCTCGGCAAATACGGTCTGTCTGTTGGCTTTGTGGAGTCATTTCCATAAACCCACATGCGATTAGCCTCTCTGCCCAATCCATTAGTGTCAGTGAAATTAGAAATTAGCAAGCAGAGTTTCATTCGCCTGAGCAGGAATGTCCCAAAGGTGACGGGAGAACGTAGAAAAATCCAGCAGGGCTGGATATGCCAACACATCGAGCATGATTGTTATTCAGGAAGTTCATGCAGTCCGTAAGACAACTTGCTAATGTACACAAGAGAACAGACAGGGCGTCTGTGCCTGCTAATGCTGCACGCTGCGGGCTGCCGAGTCCGCGCTCTACCGTGTGGACTTCCAGTGCGTCATACTGAAAGGAAGGATGCTATTAACGCAATTATTTTTCTTAATTTGTTATTACGTTTTGCAGTCATTATTTTTTGTGCAAATGAAGCAAGGCGGTAATTTGCAGGGTTCTGTTACCTACCAAATCAATGGTAAGAGAAAGGTGGGGATTGCGAACCGAAGGCAAAATGACAGGTTACGCGCCAGATAAAGGGAGGGGAAACGACGAGAATAAAATCATTATGGGCTATTGATTAACGTCTGCTGAAAATGATGTACTGGATAATGCTGACAATATCCAGATATGTTTTATATGTATGAGAGTCAATGGTGAGATGCAGAATATAATGGATGAGAAATATGCCCCTATCGTAAATTATAAGGGCAATGAAATTCCTCTAGGAGCCCCAGCGCCATATAAAACACAAGCTATTATACCATGTTATGCTTAAAGGAGTTATCTGGATTTTGTTTTTTAATCATGCGCCCCATTGATGTGGATCGTAACCCTAGTATACTGTAGATGATGATGATGAGATTCTCCTTCTCAGATCAGCGCTGCGCTCTCCGGTCTAAATAGGTTGCCCGCACTTTCAGGATCACGTGCCATACATTTAGTGTGTGATCCTTGTCCGGTTACAATCCGTAATGTATGCGTGTATGCTCACAGTGCCTGAGACTTCCTGACCACGCATGAGCGACCTGCGCACATTACAGGTAGTAGCTGGGCCATACACAGGGGCGTAAATATCTAAGTGTCAGACCATGCGACTGCTATGGGGCCCAGGGCAAGAGGGGGCCCAGTCTTAGTTGGGATCATCTCCTCTTCTACTGGAGGTGAAAACTTGGTCAGGACTCTACCCTCTAAAGGAACAACTTTTAGTAAATGAGGCAGTGGAAAAATGGCCGAAGGGTCATTGAAAAGGGTGTAGGCAGAAACCCTCCTGTCCTGTCCTGGTGTGATGCTTGCTATGGGGCCCTTACCTCTCTATGTACACCAGTGGCCATACAGCAAATGATCCATGAAATGTCTGCAACCCATTTAGACCGAAACACTCTCTCCTTCCCTTTCGGGGGTCTGTTCTGAAGATAGGTGCATGTTTCAGAGGTGGAACTTGCACTTATCCTACGTTGATGGCATATCCTAGTGATAAGCCACCAAAGCCTGAGATGATGCAACCCCTTTAAGACCTACCCCCTTGAACATTGACACTCCCCCAGCTATTTCATAGCTGAAAATGGAAGAAATTATCAGCAGATTAACTCCTGTCTCCTCTGCAGAATTCCTACAGGAACTTGCAGAAAATCCTGCAGACTGGCAAAGTGGGAGCAACATACCTCCCAACTTTTGAAAATCGCGCATCACAGAAGCTTTTTTTCATACTAGGCCATGCCTCTAACTCCACCCAAAGCTGCGGGATCGGTTTAAGGGGGTTTTCCGGGCGTTAACTACTGACGACCTATCCTCAGTATAGGTCGTCAGTATCTGATCAGTGGGGGTCCGACACCCGGGACCCCTGCCGATCAGCTGTTTGAGAAGGTACCGGCGCCGAGGCCTTCTCTCAGCTCACCAAGCACAGCGCCGTACATTTGTATAGCGGCTGTGCTTGGTATCGCGCTCAGCTCCATTCACTTGAATGGGGCTGAGCCGCTCCTAGGCCACGTGACCGATGAACGTGTGATGTCACTGGCCTAGGAAAAGCTGAGAGAAGGCCTCTGCGCTCACGGGAGCACTGGTATCTTCTCAAACAGCTGATCGGCGGGGGTCCCTGGTGTCGGACCCCCACCAATCAGATACTGATGACCTATCCTGTGGTACATTTATTAATGCACATTTAAGCATTAACTCTAGGGGTTAAAAAGAGGGACATTTATGGATCAAAGAGGGACAGAGGGACCTGGGTCAAAAGAGGGACACCTGGGAGGCATGGAGCAAATGCATCTCAGGTTTATTTGCATCATTAATTTCTAGAGTTTGTGTTTAACAGGAAGAGTATTGGCAAGGACCACAGCCTTCACTTCTCAAAGAGGTTCTGCAGCAGCTGGGGTGTGTGTGTTAAGAGATTCTGCTGCAAGGTTAGGGCGGGTTCATATCAGTGTTACGAACTCCGTTATTGTTTTCCGTTACATGGTCACAACGGAAAATAATGGAATTTGTAAGATGGAATTCAAAAAGGAAACCTTTAGAGGCATTCCGTTTGGAACCGTATGAGTAGAGGTCTGTGGGTAAACATAACGGATCCGTCTGGTTTCCGTTATCCAGGACGAAAATGAAAGTCCTGTCAACAGGAAACCAGAAGGATCCGTTATGTTTACCCATAGACCTCTACTCATACGGTTCAAAACAGAATGCCTCTACAAATTCCATTATTTTCTATATATAGAATAGAAAACGGTAACGGAATTCGTAATGCTGATGTGAACACGCCCCTAGTCTGCTCTTTCACTCCCCTAGTCATGTAGGGTTTCAGCAAGGTGCTGTAGATGCAAATACACCAATTTTTCACATTCGCATACAGTACATACAGATGCAACTGAGCTAAACTTGATGGTGTTGAACGCGTTAAGTAAGCAATGGCATAGAAAATATTAATTGACTTTTTCAATGGCTCTTGTCACCAGATAACACTGTGACGTGTTATCAGAGTCAATTTTAGCTCGGCTACATCTGTACCTGTACATACAAATACAATGGAGCAGATTTACTGATTCTAATAAAAGGATTAGGATGTCTAGGCCTGCACCAGATTTATCACAGGGGCTCAGGCTGGATAATTAAGGTTCTGCAGGGATAGACACTTTGGTCTGGCTGTATAACCTCTGTGGGTTGGCTTACTTTGAGACAGAGTTTTACTTTACAAATGTGGCGCAATTTGGGAGCAAAATGTTGCATATCAGGCCATGCCTCTTTCCCTGAAAACCACTCCCTTTTTTCCATTAAACTACACCCATTTTTCAGGCCAAGTCCTGTTTTTGGATGCGCATAAGCTGTCCTATCTTATTGACTG
>ONZH01014892.1:0-30677 GCA_900303285.1 Rhinella marina | reverse complement strand
AAAAAATTAGTTGTATTTGTTGTTTTAGCTGAGTGATACAAATCATTTCACACAGCTGCGTGTAACCTTTCTGTGTGTCACAGTTCAGCACTCACTCCAATCCGTATTTCTGTCCAGGTGACACTTTCTGTACGTCACAGAATACAATAAGTCATTTGCTACCTGTCACGTATACAGCTTGATCCTAAAAATCTCTGTGCGACATTTGTCTGGGTCGCAGTCTAAATAGCCACCGTCAGTAGGTTGTCAGTCAGCTCTACGATAGTTTCTGCACGTCACGTTCCAAAAAAAACAAAAACTACAAAGAATAAAAATAAAAAATATATATAAATAATTAGTTGTATTTGTTGTTTTAGCTCAGTGATACAAATCCATTTCACACAGCTGCGTGTAAACTTTCTGTGTGTCACAGTTCAGCACACTCACTCCAATCCATATATTCTGTCCAGGTGACACTTTCTGTACGTCACAGAATACAACCAAGTCATTTGCTACTGTCACGTATACAGCTTGATCCTAAAAATCTCTGTGCGACATTTGTCTGGGTCGCAGTCTAAATAGCCACCGTCAGTAGGGTGTCAGTCAGCTCTACGATAGTTTCTGCACGTCACGTTTAAAAAAACAAAAACTACAAAAAAATTATAGAAAACAAAATATATAAAAAAAATTTGTTGTATTTGTTGTTTTAGCTGAGTGATACAAATCCATTTCACACAGCTGTGTGTAACCTTTCTGTGTGTCACAGTTCTGCACACTCACTCCAATCCATATATATTCTGTCCAGGTGACACTTTCTGTACGTCATAGAATACAACCAAGTCATTTGCTACCTGTCACGTATACAGCTTGATCCTAAAAATCTCTGTGCGACATTTGTCTGGGTCGCAGTCTAAATAGCCACCGTCAGTAGGGTGTCAGTCAGTTCTACGATAGTTTCTGCACGTCACGTTCCAAAAAAAACAAAACTAAAAAAAAATATAAAAAAAAGTATAAAAAATAATTAGTTGTATTTGTGATACAAATCCATAGTTGTATTTGTTGTTTTAGCTGAGTGATATAAATCAATTTCACACAGTGCTTGTGTGTAACCTTTCTGTGTGTCACAGTTCAGCACACTCACTCCAATCCGTATATTCTGTCCAGGTGACACTTTCTGTACGTCACAGAATACAACCAAATCATTTGCTATCCTGTCACGTATATAGCTTGATCCTAAAAATCTCTGTGCGAGCATTTGTCTGGGTCGCAGTCTAATAGCCACGTGTCAGTAGGGTGTCAGTCAGTTCTACGATAGTTTCTGCACATCACGTTAAAAAAAAAAAAAATATATATATATATAAAAATAATTAGTTGTATTTGTTGTTTTAGCTGAGTGATACAAATCCATTTCACACAGCTGCGTGTAACCTTTCTGTGTGTCACAGTTCAGCACACTCACTCCAATCCGTATATTCTGCATTACAAGGCAACACAAAAAAAGGGGGGAGAGGCGCTCATAGGGTAATATGTAAAAATCAAGAGAATTTGAATTAGGTTAATACGCTCACCTTATAGAGTTGTGCAAAATTTAGGCACAACTCTAATGTGTGCAGAAATAGGTTGCTTGGTCGGTGCAGCCGGTGCCTATTGATCCTCGTTTCCGGGGTTGCCGGTCCCCTGCAGAGGTGTAGAGTAGTAGAAGGGTGTGCTAGGCGGATGCATGCACTAGATTTGGACCACTGTTACTTGGCGCAAACAAAACGACCATACAGGATCAAAATAAATGTTCTATTTATTGTTTTGAGAAATGACAACTCGTTGTTTTAGCTCAGTGATAAAAATCCATTTCACTACAGCTGCGTGTAAACTTTCTGTGTGTCACAGTTTCAGCACACTCACTCCAATCCATATATTCTGTCAGGTGACACTTTCTTGTAAGTCACTTAATTAAACCAGACTGAACAAGTTGTGGTTTCAGTACACCAGGCCCGTTTTATTTATTTTTTATATCATACACTTATATACAGAAAATGTTGAACCCCAGGGCTAAGGGTCGAGGACGAGGGCATGGGCGTGGGCATTCAATTACTGCAGGGGGCAGAGGCCGTGGTCCTGGGCAGGGGTGAGACAGTACCTGCTGATGAGGGAGCCTGTGGAACGCCGCAGAGCTAAACTCCCAGCTTCATGTCTAGCTTACAGGGACAAGTGGTAGAGGACTGTTGAAACAACAACAGTGTGAACAGCTGATCTCGTGGATTGCGGACAATGCTCAAAGTAATTTGTCCACCAGTCAGTCTTCCACGCAGTCCACCCACGTTACCCAAGGGAGCACTCCTCTGCTCCTCCACCTCAACCTCCTATACCCCGGTCTGCCCCCTCCCAGGAAAATTTGGAATGCGATCCGGCATACTCTCAGGAACTGTTTTCTGGACCCTTCCCAGAGTCACAAACCACTTCTCAGGTTGCTGCTGACCTTGTTTCCCGATGCCCAAGTTTCCAACTGTCGGCAGTCTGTGGGTGATGATGATGATGATGACAATGTTGAGTTAGTATAAGAAGTTTGTAAAGAGGTGTCGGACGATGGGAGACATGGTTTTTCAGCAGTGGTGAAGTTGTTGTCAGGGCAGGAAGTCCGAGGGGGGAGCAGACTGAGGAATCGGAGGATGACGAGGTGACTGACACAAGCTGGGTTGATAAGCCGAGTGAAGACAGTGCTTCTGAGGCGGAGGCGAGTGCTGCACCAGAAGAGGTTGGAAAGAGGCAGTGGTGTGGCCAGAGGGAGAAAGCAGGGCCAGAGCTGGTGCATCAGCAGCAACTGTTTCACGTAGTGAAGCTCCCGTGGTGAGGCCTAGATGTTCGCAAGTCTGAAGGTTCTTTAAAGAAAGTGAGGATGACCGATGGACTGTGGTGGTGGCAACCTGTGCCACACCAGGATCAGCAGGGGTGCCACCACTACTAGCCTAACCACCACCAGCATGCGCAGGCATATGAAGTTCTAAACACCCCCACTCAATGGAACCAAGGCCGTTCACTCACCTCTTGCGGTCACACCACTGCTCCTCCCCTGTGTCACTCGCTGCTCTGCTAGTCAACCCCCTGCGTCACTCGCTGCCTCTGCTAGTCAACCCCCTGCCCAGGACCCCGGCACGAGCGCCTCCCACGGGAAAACCACACCTTCGCCTCCACGATCCTCCACCAATGTGTCCCAACGCAGCGTTCAGCTGTCTTTACAGCAGACGCTGGAGCGCAAAGAGGAAATACAGTTCCCACCCCCACCACATGCCCAACCCTCAACGTCCACATCTCCAAATTGCTTAGCCTGGAGATGCTGCCCTAATAGGCTGGTAGAGACCGAGGCCTTTCGCAATCTCATGGCGGTGGCTGCCCTTGGTATTCGGTCCCAGCCGCCACTATTTTTCCCAATGTGCCGTCCCATGCCCTACACCAGCACGGGTCACAGAACATCAATGCCGTGCCCTGACCAACGCTGTTTCTGAGAAGATCCACCTAACCACGGACACGTGGACAAGTGATGCCGGGCAGGGACACCATATCTCACTGACGGCACATTGGGTTAACTTGGTGGATGGCTGGACCGAGAATGACCCTGGGGACCCCGCTCATGTACTGCCCACACCGAGGATTGCGGGGCCTACCTCGGTCAGGGTCTCTCAGACGTACTATGCCTCCTCCTCCTCCGACCCCTCCTCCTCCTCCACCGAATTACCATCTGTGGGGCACAGCGCCTTCCAGTCGGTAGCTCTAGGCGCAGAGCAGTGCCGTGGGTAAGCGCCAGCAGGCGGTGCTTCAAACTGCTGAGCTTAGGTGACAAAAGTAAAGTAAGGTTTGGTCCTCAAACCGTGTGGGAGTATTTTTCAGGAAATGGTTCCCAGGCCACTATTGATAATAAATGAAGGTTCCTGAACTCCAAGGTTTTGTTTCTATGCAATTTAATAGTTACAAGCATATAGCTTGACAAGAAGCAGCTCTGAAGCTCAAAACGTTTTCGGCTTATTGCTTCTTCAGTGAGCTGAAAATATATACGTGCATACAGAAAATAAGTAAATGTGCTTAAAATCAGTTATAACACATGTTACAGAATGGAAGAAAAACATTAGTAATGGCGGGATGTAATTACTTCCAAATTTACATACAAAACGAGTAAATAAGTTTTTAATACATAGAACATGGTGGAGTATACATGGTAGTACAGTGTGTGCAGATGAATGTCCCAAAATGTATAGGGATGCGTGGTGGGACAAGTGACAAGAGTAAATGATGGGCCTTGTAACTGACTAGCAAGGTAGAAACTGTGTTGAGGCAGTGTCAGAGTTTGGATGCATAGTTGGATGCATTAGTGTACCCTATGACATGCGTGCTGCAGTGGAAGAGCAATGTTTATGGAACATTGCGGATGCAGGATTGACAGTAAAGGAGGGAGAGGAACTTATGTGGTATGGAAAGTTTACCTTGAGGTGGTCCCTGTATAATGCTCGACGTAGTCTCCGCTGGTATGCGTTAAGATGGCTGCTATGAGCCTGTTGCAGGCGTTTAGGTCACGAAAGGGGCTGCTGCCCAACGACTATTAGCGCCTACCTGGCTGGGAGAATACCTCATCTTTTAAGTAGCGCGGCGTGCCCTGTCCGGAAAAAGGCAGGGCAGGAGCCGGAAGGGGTGCCGCGTCATGGCTTCATCGATGTAAGGGCATACCAAGATGGCGTGCTAATGCCTCTATGGGTGTACTGCGCATGCCGGACATGCGCAGTGGGGATAGAGGCTGAAAATGGGTACAAATGCTAAGATTGCATCGCAGTTATGCTGCGCCTTCACAGTTGCGCTACGCTGGAGTTTGGGTGGGTGTGAACAGAAGGAATAGAGGGAGGGCATGTGTGCATTAGCATGTACATAGACATAGAATAACTAAAGGACTGTATAGAGGAGAGAACATAGAGTGTTGTAGTGCACTATATTATACAGTATAAATTTCTATATTTAAACATATACACTATGTGTGATTTACCACTATCCTGGGATGTGATTGAGGTAACAATGTTTAGATCACTGTCTCAATGTCGGTTCCCACCCACACTCCAGCGTAGTCGTTGGGCAGCAGCCCCTTTCGTGACCTAAACGCCTGCACAGGCTCATAGCAGCCATCTTACCGCATACCCGCGGAGACTACGTCGAGCATTATACAGGGACCACCTCAAGGTAAACTTTCCATACCACATAAGTTCCTCTCCCTCCTTTACTGTCATCCTGCATCCGCAATGTTCCATAAACATTGCTCTTCCACTGCAGCACGCATGGCATAGGGTACACTATGCATCCAACTATGCATCCAACTCTGACACTGCCTCAACACAGTTTCTACCTGCTAGTCGGTTAAAAGGCCCATCATTTACTGTCACTTGTCCCACCACGCATCCCTATACATTTTGGGACATTCATCTGCACACACTCTACTACCATGTATACTCCACCATGTTCTATGTATTAAAAACTTTATTTACTCGTTTTGTATGTAAATTTGGAAGTAATTACATCCCGCCATTACTAATGTTTTTCTTCCATTCTGTAACATGTGTTATAACTGATTTTAAGCACATTTACTTATTTTCAGCTCACTGAAGAAGGCAATAAGCCGAAAACGTTTTGAGCTTCAGAGCTGCTTCTTGTCAAGCTATATGCTTGTAACTATTAAAATTGCATAGAAACAAAACCTTGGAGTTCAGGAACCTCATTTATTATCAATAGGTGACAAAAGGGACACCGCCCAAGAGCTGTTACAGGGCATCACAGCGCAGACCGATGTGTGGCTGGCACAGCTGAACCTCAAGCCAGGCACGGTTGTGTGTGACAACGGGCGTAACCTGGTGGCGGCTCTGCAACTCGGCAGACTGACACATGTGCCATGCCTGGCCTACGTGTTCAATCTCATAGTTCAGCGGTTCCTCAAGACATACCCCAATCTGTCTGATTTGCTCACCAAGGTGCGCCGCATCTGTGCGCATTTCCGTAAGTCCACCACAGATGCTGCCACTCTCAGGGCAGCGCAGCGCCGCCTACAACTGCCCGCTCACCGACTGTTGTGCGACGTGCCCACGAGATGGAATTCCACATTAAACATGTTATCCAGAGTTTACCAGCAGCGCAGAGCGATTGTAGACTGCCAGATGTCAACTTCCACCTGAACTGGTAGTCAGGTCAGTCAGATTCCTCAAGTCGACTATGAGGAGTGGACGTGGATGTCTGATATCTGCCAGGTGTTGAGCAACTTTGAGGAGTCAACACAGATGGTCAGCGGCGATGCCGCCATTATCAGCCTCACCATCCCGCTGCTTTGCCTGTTGAAAAACTCACTGCTCAGCATCAAGTCGGATGCTTTGCGCTTGTCACAAGAGACGGTGGAGGAAGATAAGTCGCTTGATAGCCAGAGCACCCTCCGGTCTGTTTCTCAGCGCGTATCGGAGGAGGGGGATGAGGATGAGGAGGAAGAGGAGAAGAATGTCGGCGAGACAGTAGAGGGTACCAGTGCTCAGTCCTTAACTCTTGAGCGTGTATGGGCTGAAGAGGAGGACTTGGAGGAGGAGGAGGAGGAAATGGAGAGTCAGGCCAGTGAGGAGAGGGAATTCTTGCATGTTGGGACTCTGGGGCACATGGCAGACTTCATGTTAGGCTGCCTATCCCGTGACCCTCGCGTTAGAAGAATTTTTTCAAACACCGATTACTGGGTGTTCACTCTCCTGGACCTACGGTACAAGCAGAACCTTTCCACTCTCATCCCTGCAGAGGAAAGGAGTAAGAGAGTGAATAGATATCAACAGGCCCTGGTGCACAAGCTGAAACAATTCTTCCCATCTGACGCCACTAGCGGCAGAGGGCATGGTTCTGTGGGCCAAATAGCGGGGGAGAGGCGAGCATGCAGCTTGTCCAGCACTGGCAGGAAAACGCTCTCCAAGGCCTTTGCCAGTTTTATGTCACCCCAGCAAGACACTGTCACCTGTCCCCAGTCTAGGCAGAGTAGGGGGGAGCTGTACAGAAAGATGGTGAGGGAGTACCTAGCTGACCATATCAAAGTCCATAGCAATCACTCTGCTCCATACAACTACTGGGTTTCAAAGCTGGACACGTGGCCTGAACTGGCGTTGTACACCTTGGAGGTGCTAGCCTGCCCTGCCGCTAACGTGCTGTCAGAGCGGATATTCAGTGCAGCTGGTGGCGTCATCACTAATAAGCGTACACGCCTGTCAACTGACAGCGCTGACAGGCTGACGCTTATTAAAATGAACAAAGCCTGGATTTCACCGGAATTCAAATCTCCTCCGGGGGAAAGCAGCTAAAGATTAACATTACTTATGTATCCGATTCCTCTTCTCTACTCCTCCTACTCCTCCTCCCCCATGTCGTCTTTGCCTAACGCTGACTAAAAAAAACGCCATTTTTTAGAGGTCCAACTGGCACTCTTTTACCACAATTTTTCCAGAGGGCCCCATACAGGCCCTCTCTTCAAACAATTTTTTTCGGAGGTCCACCTACAGGCCCTCTCTCCAAACAATTATTCCGGAGGTCCACCAACAGGCCCTCTCTCCAAACAATTTTTCCGGAGGTCCACCTACAGGCACTCTCTCCAAACAATTTTTCCGGAGGTCCACCTACAGGCCCTCTCTCCAATTTATCCGGAGGTCCACCTACAGGCCCTCTATCCAAACAATTTTTCCGGAGGTCCACCTACAGGCCCTCTCTCCAAACAAATTTTCCGGAGGTCCACCTACAGGCCCTCTCCCCAAACAATTTTTCCAGAGGTCCACCTACAGGCCCTCTCTCCAAACAATTTTTCCGGAGGTCCACCTACAGGCCCTCTCTCCAAACAATATTTCCGGAGGTCCACCTACAGGCCCTCTCTCCAAACAATTTTTCCGCAGGTCCACCTACAGGCCCTCTCTCCAGTTCCAGTTTCCAGTTTTATTAGCGCAAACTGCGTAAATTTTATTTTTGGGATAGGTGTGAAAAATAATATTACCTGCGTATCTATATTGCCCAACATTGGATTTGGTAGCAACTAGAAGACCAAACACATGCTGCCCACAGGGTTCCGCAAATTCCTGGTCCACAATGTCAAGGAGCTCGAGGTTCTGTTGATGAGCAACAAGTCCTTCTGTTCAGAAATCGCCCACAACATCTCCATCTAAGAACCTAAAGACCATTGTAGAGAGAGAGCGGCACAGCTCGCCATCAAAGTGACGAACCCCATCATGAGAAAGTCCCCCCAAGGAGTCCCCACTGTAACTTGCTTCCCATACAACTACCTCACCCCCCGACACCTGTGTCTCGCCATTGTCCACCACCTCCTCAGACAACACTGGTAAATCCCCACTGTCAGCACACGGAGACTGCAAAAGGTCTTGCAAATTGGGGCAGAGAATGTTCTGGGCTAGCACATCAGAGAAGGGGTGACTATGGGGTTCCATGGAGTACGTGACCACATGCAATCTCCATCTAAAAAGTCATGCCACACTTGATCAAGCTCATAATTGACAATTGTACCGGTTGATGCTAAATTTTTAAGTTGGGGTCCTGCGTCGTCATTCTAACTACATCCGGCTGTTGTCACCACCACACACGCTAGCCCAGGGGGCACTCCTCTGGCTCTTCCAGCTCAACCTCCATCCCCCCAGCCTGCCCCCCACCTACAGGCCCTCTCTCCAAACAATTTTTCCGCAGGTCCACCTACAGGCCCTCTCTCCAAGCAATTTTTCCGCAGGTCCACCTATAGGCCCTCTCTCCATTTCCAGTTTCCAGTTTTATTTGCGCAAACTGCGTAAATTTTATTTTTGGGATAGATGTGAAAAATAATATTACCTGCGTATCTATATTGCCCAACATTGGATTTGGTAGCAACTAGAAGACCAAACACATGCTGACCACAGGGTTCCGCAAATTCCTGGTCCACAATGTCAAGGAGCTCGAGGTTCTGTTGATGAGCAACAAGTCCTTCTGTTCAGAAATCGCCCACAACGTCTCCATCTAAGAACCTAAAGACCATTGTAGAGAGAGAGCAGCACAGCTCGCCATCAAAGTGACGAACCCCAACGCCAGACTGCGCAGCGAAAATAACGAATAAATATCTCTGTTATTTTTGCTAAATAAAAGTTAAATAAACCCCCCAAAAAATTCATCTGTTAATGTGCCTGATCCACCCAAGTTGAATCTGTCCCATCATGAGAAAGTCCCCCCAAGGAGTCCCCACTGTAACTTGCTTCCCATACAACTACCTCACCCCCCGACACCTGTGTCTCGCCATTGTCCACCACCTCCTCAGACAACACTGGTAAATCCCCACTGTCAGCACACGGAGACTGCAAAAGGTCTTGCGAATTGGGGCTGAGAATGTTCTGGGCTAGCACATCAGAGAAGGGGTGACAATGGGGTTCCAGGGAGTACGTGACCACATGCAATCTCCATCTAAAAAGTCATGCCACACTTGATCGAGCTCATAATTGACAATTGTACCGGTTGATGCTAAATTTTTAAGTTGGGGTCCTGCGTCGTCATTCTAACTACATCAGGCTCTTGTCACCACACACACGCTAGCCCAGGGGGCACTCCTCTGGCTCTTCCAGCGAAACCTCCTTCCCCCCAGCCTGCCACCCCCACCTACAGGCCCTCTCTCCAAACAATTTACGTCTTTGTCCTATCTTTCTCTCTCTCCAAACTATTTTTCCGGATAGCTGCCATATACGGTATTAAACTGAGTAGTATACATAGAAGACATACCACACTTGATCAATCTCATAATTTACGACTCTTCCAGCGAAACCTCCTTCCCCCCAGCCTGCCCCCCACCTACAGGCCCTCTCTCCAAACAATTTACCCGGATAGGGGACGTATTAGATATTGTACTGATGTTTTTTGTTTTTCTTCTTTTAATTGCCTCCTGACCTTTGATAGGCAGAGCATGGACACGTCCCCTTAGCTACAGAGGCCAGAGCAAGCTCTTTTTCCGTTTTCCGTGGTCGAAAAATCCATGAAATATAAGGTCCCAAGATAGGGGACGTATACAATATTAAACTGAGAAGAATCGATACCATACCGGTTGATGCTAGAGTTTTTCCAAATCTATCCGGCTATTGTCACCACCACACCCACTAGCCCAGGGGGCACTCCTCTGGCTCTTCCAGCTAAACCTACTTCCCCCCAGCCTGCCCCCACCTACAGGCCCTCTCTCCAAACAATTTACCCGGATAGGGGACATATTAGATATTGTACTGATGTTTTTTTTTGTTTTTCTTTTAATTGCCTCCTGACCTGTGATAGGCAGAGCATGGACACGTCCCCTTAGCTGCAGTTGGAAAGACACTCCCCTGGCCAGAGCAAGCTCTTTTTCCGTTTTCCATGGTCGAAAAATCCATGAAATATAGGGTCCCAAGATAGGGGACGTATACGGTATTAAACTGAGAAGAATCGATACCGTACCGGTTGATGCTAGAGTTTTTCCAAATCCATCTGGCTGTTGTCACCACCACACACGCTAGCCCAGGGGGAACTCCTCTGGCTTTTCCAGCGAAACCTCCTTCCCCCCAGCCTGCCCCCCACCTACAGGCCCTCTCTCCAAACAATTTACCCGGATAGGGGACATATTAGATATTGTACTGATGTTTTTTTTGTTTCTTCTTTTAATTGCCTCCTGACCTGTGATAGGCAGAGCATGGACACGTCCCCTTAGCTGCAGTTGGAAAGACACTCCCGTGACCAGAGCAAGCTCTTTTTCCGTTTTCCGTGTTCGAAAAAAACATGAAATATATGGTCCCAAGATAGGGGACATATACGGTATTAAACTGAGAAGAATCGATACCATACCGGTTGATGCTAGAGTTTTTCAAAATCCATCCGGCTGTTGTCACCACCACACACGCTAGCCCAGGGGGAACTCCTCTGGCTCTTCCAGCGAAACCTCTTTCCCCCCAGCCTGTACTGATTTTTTTTGGTTCTTCTTTTAATTGCCTTCTGCGATAGACGGGAATCGAACCTGGGTTAACTGCTTGGGAAGCAGCTATGCTCACCACTTTACCACCAACACAGCAACTGATAAGAACAGATACTAAACTTGATGTCAGCTGCAGTGCCAGCATGAGCAGTGGTGTCACCTGCAGGCGGTGATGGACCTTCGTTGCACCTAGTTGGGTGCTTCCCTAACATGTGATGGGTATTAGCCTCGCCTTTCTTTGTCTGGGTGAGCACAATTGCCATAAGGGTAACCACCAGGCTGTTGCCTGAGAATTTGGGGTAATGGTGGGATTAGGCTGCCTCAGAGGCATCCATGCATGCTGCCCCTGCTGTTTCCTGTCCATTTCCGTGGTGTTTCCATCATTTTCTGAGGTTTCCAGGTTTTCACCCAGCCTTCCCTAGGCAGAGCCTTGATCCCCCGCAAAAATGCTCGAGTCTCCCATTGACTTCAATGGGGTTCGTTATTCGAAACGAGCACCTGAGCATCGGGAAAAGTTTGACTCGAATAACGAGCACCCGAGCATTTTAGTGCTCGCTCATCTCTATTAATAACATAATCACAGTGTTGTGGAATTGAAAGGAAGAAATCTTCGAAGTTAGAAGAGCAAGGCTCCAAAAGGTGCTAGATGTTGTAGGAACTGAACCAGAATATGGTGCTTTACAAACATTTTAAATAGGGATGAGTGAATCTATTCGTCGATTCGTTGATTCGTATTGAATCTTGGAAATTTTCAGCTGCGAAGCGAATCCGAATATTACGCATCAGGGATACTGCAGGGCAAGTGCAGGGCCAGTGCAGGGCTTGTAATTAATCAGGCAGGGAGAGAAAGACAGGGAGAGAGATAGGGAAAGAGACAGGGAGAGAGACAGTGACAAAGACCAGCTGCAGGGCCACAGAGTGAAGTGAAAAATGTCTGGAATGGATAAGCAAAAGAGGTCTAGTTCCAGCCAGACCTCGAGCTCTAAAAAAAAAGGAGAAGGTGGCATAGGGCAGCAGTGCCAAAGGTCCTGTAGCCGGAGCTTCTACTTGTAGTATTCGCAATACTTGGCCGGTGTTCCACCTAACCCACCAAGGCGCAAAATTGTAGTGGAGGAGAAATTGGATGACATTGTGGAGTGGATGGCACAATCATCTCAGTCTCAGCCAGATGATCTGCTGTCATCTGCTGATACAGTATCCATATGTAGCCAGGGGTCACACTCAGAGCGTACCTCCTGCTTCACCATTTCTCTCCAGCAAAGACCGTCATTTTCGTACGCAATTTGTACGTTCATGCCTATGTGTTTAAATAAGTTGTGTATATTTTAAAACTGAATGTTCTTTATTAGTGCGCGAATGTTCGCTAAACGCCACATAATAACGTATATTTTGTACGCAGATTCAACAAATATATTAATTGAATATACGAATTTTTGAAAAGTTTGACGAATGTTTGGCGAATAAAATTTTGAATGATCCACTCATCTCTAATTTTAAACCTTACACATGTGTCCTTCGATACCTTTTCTCTTGGCTCGACACACAATATCTCAATATGTGCAGTGTGAGATAAACAGCTTTGAAAAAAAAGCAAGATATTGTGATACTCCGTCGGTGATGTATACATAATGCACCTATGTGTGGCTTCCTAAGAGTTGTGATGTGAACTATAGCTTGTCATAGGTTTTTGCTAGTATGACAAAATACTGAATTTGTATTGTAAGGATTTGGAGACCTTAACAAAATTCAAGGAAAAGTAAAGGTACATAAAATCTCTACATAATCGAATTAGCGGCCCACTTTTTTTGGTTGGACTAAAGTGTCAGAATCAGTGCGTTATAGGCTCCTGTAAACCAGATTCGGTACAGTATGCAGTATTGTATGCAATTTCAATAGCCCGTTTTTGGAATGACAACTTGAAATTTTAATGAATAGTCCAAATCATAGCAGAAAGAGACTTTTCAGACATTTTTTCTACTTAATTGGTTCAGAATCATGTGCAAAACAATTTTTGAAAATGTTAAAGTTTAAAATAATAATGGGAATGAAACATTATCATAAGTATATTCCGCCATTAAAAGGAGAAAGAAAATTGCCGGCTAAAGAGGGACACAGGTTTAGCTTCTCCTCACTTATCTTTATCAAAATTTGTTTAAATGCCATAAATTTAATTAACCTGCATTAATACAATAAGTGTTGAATAAACTCTTTCTAGCAGAGGTTAACAGCATGCATGAACTGCATTGTAGTTAGTAGGGTTTCTAGCAAATCTTTTAGCTGCATTTTACTTTAATTTAGGAATGACCTCATATTGTTTCCATATATAAAGCTGATTTCCCTAAGAGATGTTGAGAGTATTTTTTTTCTGTATTTTGAAGGGGTCTTCTTTTTTGCTATGGTTATCCAGGTAGCCAGGAATGTTCTTGCAAGGAAAGCGTAGGGAGCTTTGATACATGAAATTTTGATGCCTTTTTTTTCACTCAAATGTTTTGAATGGACTTTAAAGGGTTATTCACATCTTCGACAATGGGGGCATATCGCTAGGATATGCCCTCATTGTCCTATAGGTGCGGGTCCCACCTCTGGGACCCGCACCTATATCAAGAACGGGGCCCCGAAAGTGAAGGAGGGTGCACCACGCATGCGCAGCCACCCTCCATTCATTTGTATGGGGCCGCCGAAAATAGCCGAGCACTGCCTCGGCTATTTCCATTGGCTCCATAGAAATGAATGAGAGCGCACCGCGCATGCGCAGCCCAGCTCCCATTCATTTGTATAGAGCTGACGGAAATAGCCGAGCCAGCGCTTGGCTATTTTCGGCGGCCCCATTCAAATGAATGGGGGGCGGCCGCGCATGCGCGGTGCTTCCTCCTTCACTTTCGGGGCCCCGTTCTTGATATAGGTGCGGGTCCCAGCCGTGGGACCCACACCTATAGGACAATGGGGGCATATCCAAGATGGGTTCCCTTTAAAGCAAACGGAAGTATAAATTAATACATAAAAAATTCATGAAAATGTCAAAAGCCATTCCAGTTATTGAGGGGAATCTATAGCAGGGAATTTTCTCAATGGGTTTCATATGCCCTAATGCCTGTCTATATGAGATAACCCTTTTAAAGGGGTCTTTGTCCAATCAATTTCTATCAACTTTCTGTGTTAGACTGGGGACGGTACATGTTTAATCATTTAGGCTTGCACCATTAAGGCCAAGATAATACTTCAGTTATTTGGTTAGTTATTTCTAGGTATGAGCGAATCAACTTCGGATTAAACATCTGAAGTCGATTCACATAAAACTTTGTTTTATAACTTCATAAATCGATTTTGCAACCAAGTTTGGGAAATGTTTTTTTTTACAGTAGAAATTAATTTATGAAGTTATTATTTGAATTTGCAAAGCAATAACTTCGGCTCATCAGAGCCAATACATTCTAATAATGTATGGAGCACTCGCGCTGTACAGTATTAAAACAGAGGTTTATGCGAATCAACTTTAGATGTTTCATCCGAAGTTGATTTGCTCATCCCTAGTTATTTCCACTAGTTATTGTGAGCCAAAACCAGTAGTGAAGCCTACACAGAGATAAGATACAACGGAAAGATCTGCACCTGTTCTGTGTTTTTGACCCAAACCTGGTTTTGGCTATCAATAACTGATAGAAATAACTAAACAAATAACTGAAGTGTGAACTTGACCTAAGCAATTGGATCTTTCCATATTTCCTTAGATCTGTATAGAGCCTTGGTCAACTCCTTCCCCAGACATTATTGCCTTTAAATATCTCATAGTGACATAGCAACAGTTACATGGCACATGTGCTATGATAGTAGCATAGTTTACTTTCCTAGTAAGTGCATTACACCTGCGGTGGTGTGCCGCCTGTCCATTTAACAATTGTTAAATCTGTACCATAATAGTTTATTATTCTTTAATGTACCTTTTAGATAAAAGTGTTTACTAAAAGTGTTTCCTAAGCTTTTAAGGAGTGCTGCCTGATACACAGTGATTGTTGGTCATGTTTCTTGCACAAAGTGTCAGTCTATCATATATTACAACTGCTAGTTCTATTTGTTTGATCATTTGTTCATAGTCAAAAGTGTATAGTACTGTAGACCTGACTTCTTTTTCTTTATCAGCAATGCTTTTGCTTCTTGTTGTTTCCCATTGTGATCACACTTCTCTGTTTGCACAAATGGTTGAGAAAAAATAAATTGCAACAGAATGTATGGATTAGTAAACTGTTAAATTGCTCCTGCAAAACACCCATATGTATGTTTAGTGATTAAGAAGGCTAAAATGTATCATCCCTGTGACACTTAAACTGTGATATTATAGGGTAGCATGAGATGCCCATTGCATACATTCAGGACAGGTATTAGGACTTCAGTAGAATACTCGGTTACATTTTCACAAATGAATCCATGGTCACTATCTAGGTCATCAATATCAGATCAGCAAGGTGTGACTTCCAGCCCACCCAACTGCCTACTTCTACCCCGCCATCAGTGTTTTGAATAGACTGCAGTACTTGTCTTTTCACAAATATATTGCAAAATTGAGCATTATAGTTAAAGCTACTTTATACCTTTCACTTGAATGGGATGGATTCTTACTACAACTGCTCCTTACAATTCAATAAATATAAGTAAATGGGATAGGATGCATCCTGATAGGGAATGCATCTGTCCTTTTAGGAATAATTAAAAAATGCTATCAGCTTTCCTGGTTGTTTTGTTTGTCCATATGAAAGGAAATGAACTGACTTGAAGCTTGTGAATTATAATAGTCTAGTTATATATATATATGGTAGGTGAGCATTTCCGTTAATTGTTAATAAAAAAAACTTTCTACTCAAGATTCAAGCTTGCCACCCATCTTCAGGGTAGGGAATACATTTGTGATTGGTGGGGTCTGACAGATAGGATCATATGAATAGATTGGTGGGGAGGGCATGTGCATGTCACATAATTCAAGTCTAGAGGAGTGTCAGACATAGCAGAGTGGTGTACTCAGCTCTCTTCAACAGTCCCTGAACCTCAATAATCAGACATGTATCACCTAAACTGTAGACATTAGTTTAGATTAGTTTAAATTTTGGGACAACCTAAGATTTTGTAACGGCATCATGCAGAGTGATCTCCTGCCAGGGTTCCCTCTTTGGGGGATTCAGTTAATTTTTGTATTATATAGTCAGCCATTTAGGAAATGGCCAGCACATATTGCATGTTGTATGAAGACAACTTCTTCACTTTAGATTGGCATGAGTCGATTGCTCAGAGTACCATTTCCATTGTTCTACATTGTATATTGAGTTATATGCAAGATATTTAACTTAATGACAGATCGTGCAACGCATGAATGGTCTGGGTTTGTAAAGAGGGAGCCTCTTTAACTTGGTAGCTTCTTGGCTGGCTCATAGAGAGTGTCTGGACACCTTTTTGATAATTTTTTAATACATTCTATTTATTTTGGATTAATATATATATATATATATATATATATTTTTTTTTTTTTTCAATTGGTCTTTATTAACAATTTTCAACAGTTTTCTCTCTCCAGCCTTCAGTTGCAATGCATCTGGAGACTGTTTCTTCTCTTTCTCAGTGAATCTGTCAGAGAGCTGCTCTGATGGCTCAATCTTTAACCCTTATTTCTAGTCACTGGCAGCTCATTTAAGCTATTCTCATTTAAGAATTTTTGTTTAATGGGTGTTTGTGAGTTGTTAGGGAACTACAGTCATGGCCAAAAGTTTTGAGAATGACACAAATATTATATTTTCACATGATCTGCTGCCCTCTGGTTTTTATGTGTGTTTGTCAGATGTTTTTATCACATACAGAAATATAATTGCAATCATATTATGAGTAACAAAAGCTTATATTGACAGTTAGAATGAGTTAATGCAGCAAGTCAATATTTGCAGTGTTGACCCTTCTTCTTCAGGACCTCTGCAATTCTCCCTGGCATGCTCTCAATCAACTTCTGGACCAAATCCTGACTGATAGCAGTCCATTCTTGCACAATCAATGCTTGCATTTTGTCAGAATTTGTAGGTTTTTGTTTGTCCACCCGTCTCTTGATGATTGACCACAAGTTCTCAATGGGATTAAGATCTGGGGAGTTTCCAGGCCATGGACCCAAAATCTCTATGTTTTGTTCCCTGAGCCATTTAGTTATCACCTTTGCTTTATGGCAAGGTGCTCCATCATGCTGGAAAAGGCATTGTTGATCGCCAAACTGCTCTTGGACGGTTGGAAGAAGTTGCTCTTGGAGGACATTCTGGTACCATTCTTTATTCATGGCTGTGTTTTTAGGCAAGACTGTGAGAGAGCAGATTCCCTTGGCTGAGAAGCAACCCCACACATGAATGGTTTCAGGATGCTTTACAGTTGGCATGAGACAAGACTGGTGGTAGCGCTCACCTCGTCTTCTCCGAATAAGCTGTTTTCCAGATGTCCCAAACAATCGAAAAGGGGATTCATCAGAGAAAATGACTTTACCCCAGTCCTCAGCAGTCCACTCCCTGTACCTTTTGCAGAATATCAGTCTGTCCCTGATGTTTTTTTCTGGAGAGAAGTGGCTTCTTTGCTGCCCTCCTTGAGACCAGGCCTTGCTCCAAGAGTCTCCGCCTCACAGTGTGTGCAGATGCACTCAGATGCAATCTTTCTAGCTGCGATACTCTTCCCTGTTAGGCCATTTTTGTGCAGTGCAATGATGACTGCACGTGTTTCTTTAGAGATAACCATGGTTAACAGAAGAGAAACAATGATGCCAAGCACCAGCCTCCTTTTAAAGTGTCCAGTGGTGTCATTCTTACTTAATCATGACAGATTGATCTCCAGCCCTGTCCTCATCAACACCCACACCTGTGTTAATGGAGCAATCATTGAAACGATGTTAGCTCGTCCTTTTAAGGCAGGGCTGCAATGATGTTGAAATGTGTTTTGGGGGATAACGTTCATTTTCTAGGCAAATATTGACTTTGCAAGTAATTGCTGTTAAGCTGATCACTCTTTATAACATTCTGGAGTATATGCAAATTCCCATTATAAAAACTGAAGCAGTAGACTTTGTAAAAATTAATATTTGTATCATTCTCAAAACTTTTGGCCATGACTGTAGAGATCATTGATACAGATTGAGCCATCACAGCAGCTTTCTAGCAAATTCACTGAGATGGAGAAGCAATAGTGTGTAGACACAGTGAAACTAAAAACAATAGAGGGAAAATTGTTGAACATTTTAAATAAAGACCAGGTGAAAAAATAATTTCAGCCCAAAATAGGTAGAATACAAAAAAAAGTGTTGGCAAATGTGTCCAGAAAATGTAAGCATCGGATATACCTCTATGATGCCCATATAACCTAATAGGGCTTATATACAGGGATCTTTATGAGACAACTACTTAAAATTATGTCCACTATAACTGTAACTTCTATAGAAAACAAGAGCAAGAACAAAAAAAAAGCTCCATGCTACACTACTGCACACCGCTCTGTTCATTAAAGGGGTATTACCATCTCACAACTGTAGTTTGTATAGATAGATATAGCCATACCAATATTATTACTAATAGAATGTATTTATATAAAATGTACCGTTTAGAAGATTTGCCTATTTGTGTATCCATTGTCCCACACACATCAGTCAGGCCGTTGCCCCTAGTTACAACCACTGAAGCCATGTAGTAGTGGTGGTCAGCTTGCTCTTGTTCACACCCGCTCTGAGGTAACTGCTGTATTGTGAACGCACATTACATGAGCATGCAGAGACAAATCTTAGGGTTGTAGCATTTTTGTCTGCGCTTCCAAGACGCCGAGAAACAGATCCTGTTCCAAGATCAATTCATCTCTATGGAGCAGGATCTGTTTATAAAGTCTACGTTTTGGATGGATCCTGACCATTGCGTTTTGGACTGGTAGCGTCCAAATCACAGATGTGAAAGTACCCTAAGATGTGTCTCCGCATGCTGATGCAATGTACGTTCACAATACAGCAATTACCTCAGAGCGGGTTTGAAAAGGAGCAAGCCAGACACCACTACTACATGGCTGAGGTGGCCGTAACTAGGGGCAACGGCCTGACTGATGTGTGTGGGACAATGGATATACAAATAGGCAAATCTTCTAAACAGTACATTTTATATAAATACATTCTATTAGTAATAATATTGGTATGGCTATATCTAACTATACAAACTACATTTGTGAGATGGGAATACCCCTTTAAATCTATTCATCTATTCTGTCACGTACAAAAAGTATTCCATTAAAACTTGTGATAATTCTTTAGCCAAGAAGTATAATTTTTGACAGGTTTAATTTGTGACATTTATGAACAGCCTCATTTAAAATAATAGTACTAATGAAAAATAATTATCTAATGTAGAACTAATTCTTCTGGGCTTATCATAATGTATAGCTAAACTAATACATGTCTGTACCTAAGGTGTATATTTATAGATACTCAGAATGATTACATGGTAGCAACTATAAATGGCAGAGGGTCTAAAACATCCAACCACTACTAAAGGTCAATGTACAGCCAAGATTGTTTATTTCATATCAGCCCAATGGGTATTATGTGTGATTATGTGTGTATATTGCCTTTATGTTGTCTTCACCGTTTATATTGTGCCGTCAGTCTTTTTGTATTTATAGATGTTAATGTTCATAATGCTTTGTTTTGCTTTTAGCTCGCTCCAGGCGCTATTCCAGTATGTATGCCAGTGTGATTTTTTTTCTCTTGCATGGCTTGCAGTGTGATGCTTGCTCATTTTAAACAATATATGTATCCATCTCCTGTTTACAATGACCATATGCATGTATTTCAATATGTTTGCACCACGTTCTAACTCTTTTGATGACTTAAATGTTGTAATGTCCATTAAATACTGAAGTTTATTATATTTCTTTAAGCACATATTTGGGCGGTCTGAGTTTCATATCGATTTAAAAAAAAAGAATGTCAAGACCATCATAATTTTACAAGAAAATTGTTTAAAAATGGGCAGCAAAACATAATGGGGTAAACAAATAGTCTACTAACATGAATAAATAGGGCAGCTTGTAAGAGGATCAGAAGCTTGTAGGTGTGGTCTATGATCTCGACATGGTATCCCACTGAGGCAATAATGTTAAATGGCTCACGCTAACACAGCAAGGTTAACCTGTGGCCTATAATTTATGGGGTCATCTGATCTCCTACTCAGGTAAACAGATGGGGCAGCTTGTAAGAGGGTCAAAAACATATGGGTATGACCATTACATTATACTTCACTTAACAATGCATTCACACTAACACCCCAACGTTTCTCTTCAACAGTGATTAGCTCAGATTGAGGCAACAAGCTTATTTATAAGTCTCTCAAGAAAGGAACAAATGTAATGGTTGTATACAATATTGTGGCACAGAGGTTGCCATTTATACACACAGAACTGTGAGACATAACTCCATTGGTAATTCTTACTTTAGATTATTTGTTATCCAAAGATGATAGCAGGATAGTCTTTAGATTCCACATTTAATTGCCCCAAAGCAGGATTATCCTTTCATGCCAAACACAGGGTACTTATACCAGGTGTTTGCTCATAACAACAGGACAGATACTCTCCATGGGCATAATTTACTCAATACAGTCTTCACAGGCTGTTTACCACTAGCCACAGGACAGTCTTTTTATTCAGGCCAGAAAACATCTTGCCATGCAGTCATTAGGGTATCTATTTACAGTCCACAGCATGTACCAGGCTGAGTGGTTGCTGGTCACACAGGGCAGTAAGGATCTTAAACTGCAGTCACTTCTTATTCCAGAGTATCAAGCTCGGATCTGTCATGTTGCAGTTTCTCACTGGAAAAGGTGGGCAAGTGGCAGCAACCGTAGTAGCAGAATTATAAGGTCACAGAGAGGCCCAACAACAGAGTTTGGAAGTGGCAGCAATAGTATTAGTAGAATTTTGAGGTCCCAGAGTGGCACAATGACAGACTGAGCAAGTGGTAGCAGCCGTAGTAGCAGAATTTTGAGGTCAGGCCGGAGTGGCACGACGAGGTTATGAGGCCAGAGTGGCACGACAACAGATATGGGAAGGGAAAATTTCTCATCACCACTAATGTCTGTGCCAGAGGAATTGACATAGAAGAAGTGTCAACCATTGTCAAGTTTGACCTGCACAGTGTGCAAGTGGCAGCAGTAGTATTAGAATTTTGAGGCCACAGAGTGGCACAATTACAGAATATGGAAGTGGCAGCAGCAGTAAAATTTTGAGGCCACAGAGCGGCACAACAACCTATTGAAAATGGTAGAGTCGGTAGAATTTTGAGGCCACAGAGTGCACAACATTGAAAATGGCAGCGTTGGTAGAATTTTGAGGCGACACAGTGGCACAATGACATATTAAAAATGTCAGAGTCGGTAGAATTTTGAGGTCACAGAGTGGCACAATGGCATATTGTAAATGGCAGTCGGTAGAATTTTGAGGCCACAGAGTGGCACAATGGCATTGAAAATGGAAGAGTTGGTATAATTTTGAGGCCACAGAGTGGCACAATGACATATTGAAAATGGCAAAGTTGGTATAATTTTGAAGCCACAGAGTGGCACAACGACATTGAAAATGGCAGAGTCAGTAGAATTTTGAGGCCACAGAGTGGCACAATAACACATTGAAAATGGCAGAGTTGGTAGAATTTTGAGGCCACATAGTGGCACAATGACAGACCGTGGAAGTGGCAGCAACTGTAGTAGCAGAATTATGAGGTCACACAGTGGCCCAACGACAAGATTGACAATGTCAGTCAGCAGAATTTCGAGGAGAAGGAGAATCGCAAGAAGATTGAAAATGTCAGTCAGTAGAATTTCGAGATGAAGGAGAATCATAACGAAAAGATTGACAATGTCAGCAGCAGCATCGTCAGACTACAGAGTGGAATGGCGACATTATGGAGGCAGTAGCAGCAGCTGCATCAGAAGGCCACAGAGTGGAACGACAACATTATGGAGACAGTAGTAGTAGCAGCAGCAGCAGCAGCAGACTAGAGTGGAACAAGGACATTATGGAGGCAGTAGTAGTAGCAGCATCATCATCAGCAGATTACAGAATGGTACGACGACATTATGGATGCAGTAGCAGCTGTATCAGCACACTACAGAGTTGCACGCCTACATCGCCGCTGACGATGGTGGGAGTCAGAAAGAGGCATCATATGTGTGGCATCAGGTGGGTGGCAGCATCAGAATATTTGTTGAGGCATGTAGCCAGAAAACTGTCAAAAAACAGCATGAATGATCTAATCTGAAGCATCAGGCGTTTCTGGTTGGAAATCCTGGCTGATCCATGCCTGATTCATCTTGACAAAGGTGAGTCTCTCCACATTTTGGGTGGACAGGAGAGTTCTCCTTGGTGTAACTATAGCCCCCACTGTACTAAACACTCACTCTGATGCCACACTACTGGCCGGGCAGGACAGCTTTTCCAGAGCAAACTCGGCCAATTGCGGCCACAAATCTAGTTTGGCTGCCCAGTAGTCCAGCGGATCTTCTATGAAGGGTGGCAGGGTGCTGTCCAAGTATGCCACCACCTGCTGTTTCAGGTCCTCCTCCAGGTCTAGCTGATGCTGCTGGTGAGTAGTTTCTTCACTATGCGGGTGAAGAAAGCTGCTCATCAGCGACTCTAGGCTGCTACTGATGGAGCTAGTACTGCTATTGCCACCCCTACCCCCCCAGCAGCCATGGCAGTGGAATGTGAGCGCAGAGGGCCCCCCGGTCAGACCTGCGAGAGGAAGGACGATGGCGCAGATAGGCAGTGGTCAACTGACTACATAGCATGTCTCTATAGTAGTTCAGTTTGTCCTCCCTCTCGGCAGGTGTAAAAAAGGCCCCCATTTTGGACCGGTAGCGAGGGTCTAATAGGGTGGAGAGCCAGTAGTCATCCCTCTGCCGAATGGTGACAATTCGGCTGTCACTACGTAAGCAAGTGAGCATGCATCGGGCCATTTTCGCAAGTGACTCGGAGGGACTCCCTGCCTCCATCTCCACTGCATATTGCCACGGTGTGTCTGGGTTCTCTGCCTCCTCATACTAATCGCCCTGTAGCTCCGCTGGCTGCTCCTGCTCCTCCTTTCCTGTCACTTGGGCAGAGAAACTACTCATTTCTCTAGGCATTCTTTGTGCTCCAATGTCCTCCTCCTCCTCCACCAGTTCAGCCCCCACAGGGCTCATGTGACCATGAGATGTAGTCACCACATCTCCTGTCCCCTGACCAGCATCTTTTCCAGGATATGAATGAGTGGAATGAAGTTGTTCATCCCGTAATCCTGGCGACTGATAAATAAAGTGGCCTGATCGTTTTGCCTATATAAAATAAACCATAGGGGCATGTTATCATATATATTACATATTTTGTCCTACAACTGATCAGCTGTGTAACATTATGTTCAATGCCACCAAAACGCAGCGATTTACTCTGTAAGTTATACTGGCAAAACGAGCAGCTCCCACATCTATGATTACCTCTAGGTACAAAGTCCCTAATCCACATCCTGGGTTTCCTATCTATGTATCTACTCCGTACCAGCCTGTCCTTTAAAGTGTGACTCCGCCTGAATGCGATGATAGGTTTTTGCTGGGAAATAATCCTTCAGAGTATTATCATTGCTCAAAATATCCCAATTGTGATTAATCACCTTCCGTATCATGTCTGCCATGGGGCTATACTTGAAGGAAAAAACAAATCTGTTTTGCTTGTTCTTTGTCTTAGTATCAGTTTAAACAACAGTTCTTCATGTGAAAATCTTAATACCTCGAGTATAGTCCGATGCAACACCTCGGAAGGGTATCCTCTTGCTAATAGGCGCTCTTTTAGTTCTTTGGCCAGAGCTAGCTAGTTTGCTTCCAGACTATTAATGCTTCTCAATCTTAAAAATTGGCCATAGGGAACAGCCTGTTTTACATGCCATGGATGGAAGCTGTTGTAGTGCAGGAGGGAGTTTGTCGCCGTAGGCTTTCTGTAGCCAAGGGTGACCAAGTCACCATCCTGCACCACAACAGCAACCTCATGTTCATATTATTTGACTTATTAAGGTAATCTACAAATTCATTGAAATGGTGTTCTGTGCCTGATGTAATGCAAATAAACATAAATATTGGTGAGAGTGCATGCTACCGGCGTCCCCATCGCAGTGCCATATCTCTGTCTGTACCACTGTTCCCCAAATCTGAAACAATTATTAGATAATATAAGGTGGAGCGCCTCCTCTATAAACTGAATGAAAGCTGGCTGCGATCTGTCTTTTCCAGAACCTCTTTCACACATGATACCCCCATATCATGAGGAATACGGGTATACAAACTTTCAACATCAAGAGAGACCAAATGATATCCCTCCTGCCATCGAAAAGATTTCAGGGACAGGAGGAAGTCATTTGTGTCTCTCAGATAGGAAGGTATGTCTTTAAGTAAAGGATGCAGAAGCCAATCAACATATTCAGAGATGGGTTCAGTGGCAGACCCAATACCAGCTACTATGGGTCGTCCCGGTGGACGGTCCATGTCTTTATGTACCTTTGGTAAAAAATACCATGATGGCTTGGATGGGGACACTGGGAGCAGCCTTTCTGCCGTTTTCTTAGAAAGAATATTTGTTTCAACATTTTTGCGCAAGCAACTCTATAAACGAGAAAGAATCTTATTAGTAGAGATGAGTGAATCGATTCGACAATTCGTTGATTCGTATCGAATCTTGGGAATTTTTAGCTGTGAAGCGAATCTGAATATTAGGTGATTCACTTCGGCTTTGTACGCATTCGCTACGTACTTTGCCCTATAAATTACATGCTATTGCTGCGTATAAGTTACTGTATACGCTGTTGCGTACAAATTCAATTCATTACCAAACTTTTACTGTTAGTTGGTTTATTGTGCGCAAAAGCCCGGGAAGAAAGCGGTCACCTGACCTAGTGGGCAGGGCTTGCTCTCATTGGCTCAGGCTCGGTAAGCCAGTGAAGCATCACTTCTACTGCGACTGCTGAGACGAGCAGAAGCACTGTGTGTGAAGTTCTGAGACCTGTTTTGTGAAAATTTGATATAATAGCTCGGGGAATCCATATTACACATATCAGGGATACTGCAGGGCAATTGCAGGGCAATTGCAGGGCCAGTTCAGAGCTAGTATTTATGAATAATAGTTTTTTATTAACATTTTCAAGTTTTACAACAAGGAAATTTGTAACAAATGCAGATGGACGTAAGTCCCAACAAATAAAATGTACACATGAGTAGTCGAAATGTTAATGCCCGTGGTGAGGCTCAGTATAGATCTTCCATGAATAATATTACATGACGGAGGCAACACCTCAACTACTGCCAGAGGTCTATTAAAGTCACACACAGTAGGATATAAAACAATTCAAATAAAAGAAATAAAAAGACAAAATTAACAAGTATTGGGTGCTGTGCAGCTCAGTAATGTAAAATCTTTAAGAGTCACCTGGCGTCACGGGTTATATGTCGTATGTGACACCCAGGGGTTCCATGTGATTGCTGTAGTTTTGGGAGACATCAAAGTTTCTGGCAACATTCTTTCATATCGACAGGTTGTATTAATTGCTTCAATAGTTTCTCGTAATTCTGGGGGATCCATAGATTTCCAATGTCTGGTAATCACTAATTTTGCATGGAGCAGAATGTGTCCACTAATGTTCCTATATCTGGGGGGAATTTGGTCAATGCCTATAAATAATAATGCTAGTGCTGGGGATGGTGGAATCGGGAGAGATGTAAGTTGTTGAATCAGAGCAAACACCTGCTGCCAGTATGATGCTAGTTTAGGACAAGCCCATAATGTGTGATATAAGGAACCTGTGTGTCCACACTGCCTCCAACAACAGGGAGAAGTACCTGGATATATTTGGCTCAGTCTTTCAGGCGTATAATACCACCTAAGTATAGTTTTTAGACCAGCTTCATAATGGGTAGTACATTTAAATGTGGAGGTCAGGAATGACAATGCACTGGTCCAGTCTTCCGCTGAATACGTGGTATTAAGTTCCTGCTCCCATGATAGCATAGGAGAGGACTTGACTAGGGTGTTTTTATGTCCTAACAAATCATAGATGAATCTAGTGGTGTGTTTCTTGAACAGCGTGGGATGTTGGAAAAGTTTATAAATATCTGAGTTACATTTGGGGGGATGGCTGAGGAATAAATTCAGACAGTGACGGATCCTTAAATAGGATAGGAATTCAGAGTGAGGTAATCTTTTTGTCTCACGGAGATGTTCAAAAGAAACTACCATGGAATTTTCTATTAGATCAGTAGCTAATAAAATGCCAGCAGTACGCCATCTATGTAGGTTAATGTTTCCAATATGTGATTCCATAACATCAATAGAGATATATGGGAGCATATGGAGACCAGGACTTCCTTGAGAACTATGAATCTGGGACCACATAGCTCCAGCATGAGCTATCGTTAGAAGTGGAGCATCCAGTGTGTGAGTGCTCCACGCAACCCTACATAGATAGTCTTGCAACGTCCCAGTATGTAACATCTGCGTTTCAAGGTGTACCCACGACTTGCTAGAGGACCGTGTCCACCATTCCCTAATGAAGGAAAGCCCAATAGCTACATAATAATCATAAATAGACGGTAGACCAATACCACCTGCCCTTTTCCTCCTAAGTAATATAGAGTGTGCTATCCGCGGACGTGAGGCATTCCAAACATATGAGTTCAGAATCCTCTGTGCTGATTGGAAAAAAGAGGCAGGGACAGGAATTGGCAGAGCCCTAAACACATATATCAATTTAGGTAACGTCATCATTTGAAATGCAGCGACTCTGCCAACCCAGGAGATATCTTTCATAGCAAAGTTAGCAAAATCCTTAGACACAACATCCAACAAAGGAACATAGTTACTCTGGTATGCAAGGGAGCAAGGGTAAGACAATTTAATCCCAAGGTAGGGAAGAAAAGATTCTTGCCAGTCTAGGGGGAACAGTCCCTTCAGATAGTGTAGTTCTGGAGTGGGGATATTAATTGGAAGAGCTTGTGATTTAGAGCTGTTGATTTTGTAGTAGGACAGGGATCCAAACATGGAAATTATTGTGAATGCTGCAGAGAGGGACTTTCTGGGATTAGTTAAAGTCAAAATAATGTCGTCTGCATATAGAGAGATTACATAGGACTTACCCCCTATCTCCAATCCCTCCACCTCTCCAGAGAGTCTAATATGTCTAGCAAGAGGTTCCAAAGCCAAAATGAATATCAAAGGGGACAGAGGGCATCCTTGGCGAGACCCATTAGTAATATCAAATTTGTCAGACAGTACACCATTAACAAAGACTCTAGCGGCAGGGTGGGAATATAAACCCTGAATGGCGTTTATGATAGGGCCTGTGAAACCCATTTTCTCTAGGACTGAGAAGGCATAAGACCATCTGAGCCGATCGAACGCTTTCTCAGCGTCCAAGGTGACCGCTATCAGTTGCATTCCACGCACTTCTGCTATGTTGAAAAGGTCAAACAGGCGTCTAGTATTATCCGAAGCCTGTCTGCCCTTGACAAAACCAGTCTGATCTTCCTCAATTAAGAGTGGAAGGACTGGGGACAGTCTAGAAGCAATGAGTTTTGCAAATATTTTAATGTCCGAATTTAGGAGGGAAATGGGGCGGAAGTTTGGTGGAGAGTCCTCCGGTTTCCCAGGTTTTGGGAGGGTAACAATTAGTGCTAGCAGCATGTCAGGAGGAAAGACAGTTCCAGACATGGCGCGTTGAAAAATATTTATTAAATGCGATAATAAAAGTGTAATAAAATGCTTGTAATATTCGTTTGATAGTCCGTCAGGTCCTGGGGATTTACCGGCCGGGAGGGATGAGATTATTTTTGTGAGTTCTGATTGAGTAAGAGGTGCATTTAAAGATTCCAATTGAGAAGGAGAAAGAAGAGGAAGGTTCGCCTTTGTTAAGAAATCTTGGAGTAGGGAGTCATAGTTCGGTGGAGGGGCAGTAGAGTCTTTAAGATTATAAAGACTAGCATAATACTGTCGGAATTGCTCTGCTATGTCTCTGGGGTCATAAAGCTTAGCTCTGGATGAGGAATGTAGCAAAAAGGGAATTTTGGTTTTTGTATGCATCGTCTTGAGCTTGTTAGCTAGTAGTTTACCTGCCTTGTTCCCCTGTGCATAGACTTTAGCCTTCAATCTTGTCAAAGATTTATGGAAATCTGTTTGCATAAGCAGCCTCAACTTATTCCTTTCCTCACACAAGTTAGCAGATACAGTGGGAGAGGGACATTGCTTATTTATGTTCTCTAGTTGAGAGATCTTATCCAAAGATTTCTTAATGTCCTCCCGTCTTTTCCTCTCCATATGGTTATATTTAATTAGGAGGCCTCTTATATATGCTTTATGAGCCTGCCAAAGCACAAAGGGATCTTCTAATGACCCTTTATTGAGTTGGAAAAATTCTTTTAAGGCTGACATAAGTTCAGGTTTATATTTAGAATGGGAAAACAAAAAGGTATTGTTCCTCCACACAGGAGATAGGTTGGATTGATATTGGTCCATGAGTGTTAATGTGATGGGAGCATGGTCAGACCATTTAATGGTGCCAATAAAGGAAGACATAGTATGAAATAAGGTCGTATGGTCTACTAGGAACATATCAATTCGGGAGTATGAGGAGTGTATCGGGGAAAAGAAGGTGAAATCTTTTTCCTGGCTATGTTGGGCCCGCCACACATCTATTAAGTTTTCGGACTGTAAAAAGGGAAGTAAGCTAGATGTCGAGCGCCTCCGTGCGTTTGTGGAGTCCAGGGAAGGGTCAGAAATAGTATTAAAGTCCCCACATAGAATTAGTTTTCCCTGTTTTACCTTATTCACTCTTCGCATTACTTTATGGAGAAATGACAACTGACGAGAATTCGGTGCATATATGTTCACCAGCGTATATATAATATTGTTCACCTTACATACCAGGATAAGAAATCTGCCCCGCTGGTCCGCTGTCTGTGAGAGGAGGGAAAAAGAGACAGAGTTTTTAATGGCAACAAAAACCCCTTTAGACTTTTTCACATTGTGAGCATGAATAATAGTGGGGAAGAGGCGGTGTCTGATACGGCTAGCATCTGCCCGTAAAAGATGTGACTCCTGCACACAGATTATATCTGCTCCATCCGACAGCGCCTCCCTCCACAAATAAGCCCGTTTCTGAGGGCAGTTGAGCCCCTTGGTGTTCAGGGAAAGAATTTTCAATCCCATGGTTTCGGAATGTGACGCCAGTCAAATCTGCAACAGCACTCAATACCTACAAGAATAATAAAATAAAAGACGGTAATGCCATCAAATGAAAACATAAATGAGTAGAGCAAAAGAGAGCAACAGAAAATCCAACAGAAAACATCGCCTCGTATGGCGGATAAGGGCGATAGTTCCATTCTAAGCCAAAATTTTGTGTTATGAAATAAAGGTGAGAAATATTATGTTAAAGCTCAGATAATATGAACATGCACCAAAAGAAAATTAACGGAGAGATGTCCACAACATTGCACCTTATGCGCCTCCACGATCAGCAGAGGTAAGTAAAGCGGTGAATCTTACTCCCATATATAGGGATTTAAAGGACACGTATCCATCACTTCAAGGGAGGACAGATGATTATATTGAAGATCTAGCCCCCAATGGATTAAACTGGAACATGGGCGGGGTTCAAATTCGTCCATGACGGGGGGTTTCTTGACGATGATAGGAGGCTCTTGGATTGAATGGTGTGGAATGTCTAGGATCCAATGTTGAGAGAGGAATCTGCCAGGTCTTCAGCAGGGCTTGTCCTTCCTCGAATGTTCTGACCACGTCGGTCTGGCCACTTTTGGTAATCCGCAACTTTAACGGGTATCCCCACTTGTATACAAAGCCACAATCTCGCAAAGTTATTGTAATAGGTAGCAACAAGCGGCGCTGACGTAAGGTATATGCAGATAAATCTGTATAAAGACGGAGAGATTGGAATGGTTCAGGTAAGGTACCTGCTTTCCTGGCTGCATTCATTACAGCTTCTTTGGTGGGAAAAAAGTGAACTCTGGTCAAAGTGTCCCGCGGTGCCTCAGGATCAATATGTTTAGGCCTAGGGACCCGATGTGCTCTATCTATTATTAATTCTGACTGCGTCAGTTGAGGTACAAGAGATAGAAAGAGCTTTTGCAGGTAAGAGGTCAGTTCAGAGTTAGAAATGTCCTCTAGGATGCCACGAATCTTTATATTTTTCCTACGTGAGCGGTCCTCCATATCCGCCATTTTCAATTTCAAGGCCTCCAATTCATCAGACATATCATTATGAGCATCAATAACTGTATTTTGTGAGGTAGCAAATTCAGCCATTTTTGATTGAACATGAGAAAGCCTGTTTTCTGCAGCTTGAACCTTTGAAGTTAAAGGGACAATCAAAGCTGCAATATCGTGTTGCATAGAAGACTTCAGCGCTATGAGCATGTGCTTCAGGGTATCTTCAGATACCAATTTTTCTGACGTAGGGAAATCTATGAATGGTACCTCTGTGGGGTAGGCCCCTGCAGGTGAGATAGACGAGGAACCAGTCTGCGGGTCTGTGTCAAGGTCCATGCGTTGTCTTCGCTTCTGTGGGCTAGAAGAAGGTGACGAGACAGATGCAGCTGCTGTTCCGGTCACGGCGTCATTTTGAGGAGATGCAGGGTCTCGGCTG
>ONZH01014890.1:0-14305 GCA_900303285.1 Rhinella marina | reverse complement strand
GATCGTGGTGGGAAGGGGGGGTTAGTTGCTCCATCTCCACCATCAGTATATTCATATATTCCTTGGGGGCCCCCAAGCCCCTAAAGATGGGGGTCTTGGGTCCATAGGCCTGGGCCATGGGAGGCATAGGTGCACAGATAAGGTCAAGACTCCAGGGGCTGCACTGGCAGGGAGGCACACAGGAGTCAGGGGCTGTGCCGACAAGGGCAAGGGCCAGGGGGAGCAGGCAGCTGGCACACACAGACATTGACATCACATACCTAATAATAGTCCAGACAGACTCCAGTCCTCACTGTGCTGGCTCCTGTGCTGCCGTGCTGCTTCTCGTCCCTGGCGTGCTGTATCTCCAACTGCCGTCCCTCCTCCTCTGTGTTGGGATGGAACTTGGAGGGCGGGCCTATTGCGCGCTGCGTGCATTCGCAGTGCATTCGCAGTGCATTCACAGTCTGTAAGTTTATTATTTACGGTTGCTGGGTGGGCGGACTTGCAGACGGGGGGCGGGAGGGGTGCTATCTGCCGGCCAGGATAAAGTGATAAAGTGGTGACTGTGTGATGGCTGGGCGCGGGCCCCCAATGTCACAGTACTGTATGAGGGGGCCCGGCCTGGCCTGAAAAACTGTCAAATAAAAGTTTTATTGAATAAAACTTCACTGTCAAGCTGCCGGGGCCGGGCCCCTTGTCAGCCCGGGCCCCGAAGCAGCCGCTTCCCCTGCTTCCCCTGCTTCCCCTGTAGTTACGCCACTGATTAAAGGTCAACTTCTTATAGCATGTTTAGTTACCCAATTGACGATATGCCTCCTTAACCACTTCCAGTCTGCCCATTGACTATAAACGTCCTGGTAGTGGATCTCTATCTCTGAATGGACGTTTTAAAACTTTGCCCCCTGTGTGAAGCACCTGTACATAGAAGCTCCATGACTCAGCTGCCTCCTGACAGCCAAGAACATGGAGCTTTAACCTGAGACCTTTTTTCCTGGTCTCCAGGCTTTTGATCACTCTGACAAGCTGTCAAAGCCATCACAAATGCTTGTGCTATCTCCCTCTCATTACTGCCGGTCACAGAGCAGTTTACAACCACATATGGGGTGTTTCTGCAAACTTCAGAATCAGGAAAATAAATATTCAGGTTTGATTTGCGGTTTACCCTTGCTATCTTATAGGAAAAATTAATAAAAAATTGAAAATCTGCAAAAAATATATATTTATTTTTAAATTTCACCTTCCTTCTGTTTTAATTCTTGTGGGAAATCTAAAGGGTTAACAAACTTTGTAAAAATCAGTTTGGATTACATTGGGGGCTGTAGTTTCTAAAATATGTTCATTTATGGGAGGTTTCTATTATTTAAGCCCCTCAAAGTCACTTTCGAACTGCAAAGGTCCTTTAAAATTAACTATTGGAAATTTTCATGAAAATCTTCAAAATTACATCTAAAATTCAAAGCCTTCTTATGTCCCCAAAAAATAAAATTACATTTCCAAAATTATGCCAACATAAAGTGGACATATGGTGAATGTTCATTAATAACAATTTTATTAGATATCCCTATGCAACTTAAAAGCAGAGAAATTAATATTTAAAAAATTGTGATTTTTTTTTCAGTTTTCAGTAAATTTTGGATTTTTTATAAATAAAGGTAAAATATATTGACTCAAATTTACCATTAACACAAAGTACAATGTGTCACAAGAAAACAATCTATGAATGGCTTGGATAAGTAAAAGCGTTCCAAAGTTATTACCACATGAAGTGACACATGTCAGATTTGCAAAATTAGGCCTGGTCAGGAAGGGGGTAAATGGCCCGGATGGGAAGTGGTTAAGGTACATTGATTTAGGCCATACGACCAAATTGCCCCCTTTATCATCCGGTTTGTATATTACATCTGATAAATTCTCAAGTTTTTTTTATACTTCATCTCTGTGCATATGTCAAATTGTCCTGATTAGTATATTTGGGAATCTGTTCAAGATCCCTAATGACCATCTTAATGAACGTATCTATCGCCGGACACAAGGACAATGGTGGAAATTTCTTAGATTTTACACGTATATACGACAGGACATCACATGGATTCCTACCTTCTTGTTCAGTTAAAAGCTCCTCCAATATATGTAGAGCTTGTTGTTCATTTTCTGTGTTAAAAATCTCTGTATCTTTTTCCTTATGATGCCATCATTTCAACAAGAGGGAGCGTCCAAAAATGTGTAAATCTTTTACCACTGGAAAAAGATCAAAGGGAGAACTAGGTACAAAGTTCAAACCCTTTTCTAATACAGATAAATCTGTTTCTGTCAGAGTATAATCAGACAGATTAATTACCTTAAGGTCTTTCCCACGTGGGTGACCTTTGTCCAGCCGTTCACGCTGTGTTCTTTTTCCCATCGATGCATTTTGTTCCATTTTTCTTTTTCCGCGGCCAAACTGGGTTGTACGAAAAGTATTTCCCTCCAAGTCTCCTTGTGACGAAAGAGATGACATGGAGGAGGACCTGCTGAGACTTGGTCCACCCTCTTTCTTTCTCCATCTGTAAACCCTCTTTTGATGTACTTCACTCACATCACGGAGGAATTTCTTTGTTTTAACTCCCTGAATTTCTTTCTCCCAAATGGAAAATTTACTCTCTATCTCATCATTGAAAACCTTTATAGCTTCAGTACTCAAGTCTTTCTTTAGACTGGACTGCAACTGTTCGATTTCTACATCCAATTGTTCTAAGGATTTTTTTATTGAGTCCAATAAGTAGTTCCATGAATTTAAACGAGCTATTATTACAAATCTCTTCCCATTTGGACATAAACGACTCGTCAGAGATGGGAAATGATGGGGACACCTGTATTCTAAGCCCTCTCAGAATCAGCCACTTCTGCAGTTAACGTTCAAGGAAGGCCTTATTCCACCAAACGCGAGTGCGCTTGTGTAGACATGATTGTAATGAATACTGGGTTTGCTTGACATTTCCCTGACCATCTGCTCCACCCACTGCCCCTTCCTCCCTAAATACAGTATCAAGTTGTGTCAGCCAGGATTGTTCCCTGGATCGAAGATCCATAGCGTCCAAGGGTTGAAAAAGACCTGTGGAAGAAACCACAGAAGTGAAAACACACAAAACAAACAAAAATAAACAACCCAGATTCAAAGTAAGTGTTGGGAACGCTAGTATATACAGTCATGGCCAAAAGTTTTGAGAATGACACAAATATTATATTTTCACATGATCTGCTGCCCTCTGGTTTTTTTGTGTGTTTGTCAGATGTTTTTATCACATACAGAAATATAATTGCAATCATATTATGAGTAACAAAAGTTTATATTGACAGAATGAGTTAATGCAGCAAGTCAATATTTGCAGTGTTGACCCTTCTTCTTCAGGACCTTCAGCAATTCTCCCTGGCATGCTCTCAATCAACTTCTGGACCAAATCCTGACTGATAGCAGTCCATTCTTGCACAATCAATGCTTGCATTTTGTCAGAATTTGTAGGTTTTTGTTTGTCCACCCGTCTCTTGATGATTGACCACAAGTTCTCAATGGGATTAAGATCTGGGGAGTTTCCAGGCCATGGACCCAAAATCTCTATGTTTTGTTCCCTGAGCCATTTAGTTATCACCTTTGCTTTATGGCAAGGTGCTCCATCATGTTGGAAAAGGCATTGTTGATCGCCAAACTGCTCTTGGACGGTTGGGAGAAGTTGCTCTCGGAGGACATTCTGGTACCATTCTTTATTCATGGCTGTGTTTTAGGCAAGACTGTGAGAGAGCCGATTCCCTTGGCTGAGAAGCAACCCCACACATGAATGGTTTCAGGATGCTTTACAGTTGGCATGAGACAAGACTGGTGGTAGCGCTCACCTCGTCTTCTCCGAATAAGCTGTTTTCCAGATGTCCCAAACAATCGAAAAGGGGATTCATCAGAGAAAATGACTTTACCCCAGTCCTCAGCAGTCCACTCCCTGTACCTTTTGCAGAATATCAGTCTGTCCCTGATGTTTTTTCTGGAGAGAAGTGGCTTCTTTGCTGCCCTCCTTGAGACCAGGCCTTGCTCCAAGAGTCTCCGCCTCACAGTGCGTGCAGATGCACTCACACCTGCCTGCTGCCATTCCTGAGCAAGCTCTGCACTGCTGGTAGCCCGATCCCGCAGCTGAAACACTTTTAAGAGACGGTCCTGGCGCTTGCTGGTCTTTCTTGGGCGCCCTGGAGCCTTTTTGGCAACAATGGAACCTCTCTCCTTGAATTCTTGATGATGCGATAGATTGTTGACTGATGTGCAATCTTTCTAGCTGTGAAATTCTTCCCTGTTAGGCCATTTTTATGCAGTGTAATGATGACTGCACGTGTTTCTTTAGAGATAACCATGGTTAACAGAAGAGAAACAATGATGCCAAGCACCAGCCTCCTTTTAAAGTGTCCAGTGGTGTCATTCTTACTTAATCATGACAGATTGATCTCCAGCCCTGTCCTAATCAACACCCACACCTGTGTTAATGGAGCAATCACTGAAACGATGTTAGCTGGTCCTTTTAAGGCAGGGCTGCAATGATGTTGAAATGTGTTTTGGGGGATAAAGTTCATTTTCTAGGCAAATATTGACTTTGCAAGTAATTGCTGTTAAGCTGATCACTCTTTATAACATTCTGGAGTATATGCAAATTGCCATTATAAAAGCTGAAGCAGTAGACTTTGTAAAAATTAATATTTGTATCATTCTCAAAACTTTTGGCCATGACTGTATATATTATAAATAATTAATCAAAGTGACCACCACGCCACCTGCATCGAATTGGCTCAAAAACACATGTAACACGCACAAGCTCCTGGGAGTAAACCAAAACACATGTCTACACACAAGACAAAAAATGGAGCCTATATTGTGCTATAAAAATATGACAATCTTTACTGAATACATAAATAAGATAATAAAACTGCTGTAATAAGGGAGGGGGTAGCAGTGCAAGAAAAAACACTATCCCTGGCCCACATATGGCCATTAATACATGTACATAAAATATCTAAGGTAACACAGTGGTGAGCTCACTGACATAAAACCTGGTCATATAGGGGCGCCATGTGACTATCCATCCAAGGGCGGCGCTGATCAAGCAGCCATGTGATAACATATGGCAACCATATCTGTTCCAGGATATAGAAGTTACAGCTAGAGCCAAACCAAACATACAGGCATAACACCTACATATACAAATATAACATAACTAAAAGGCTCACCAGAGATGATCAAGACCAGAAAGAAGACCAGGGATGGCCAGCACTGTGGGAGAACTTTAAAAAGCGCAGCATGGCCAATCAAAAATTCCCGAAAGATTGTTAATAAAAACTACAACTGTTACCTCTTGTTGTTAACATGGAGTGACACGCTGTATCGAGCGCGCCTCCCCCCCACATACTTCCTCCAGGAGTCATGTCACATCCCGAGTGCGGTCACGTGACATGTCACGTGTCCCTCCTCTGTGACGTCATGACGCTTTGGCGGGGGTATCACGCTCACGGCGTCAGTCCAATGTGTACCAGTGTGAATATTGATGCCATCTAGTGGCCAGACATCATATCTACCTCCTCACTGGCCATTGCATTATATAGGAATTACTGATCACATATAAGTATTAGTATTAATATCATACGCATCTTCTACCCGCATTATTTATAGACCTAGGCAACGATATGACAATCGAATATGATATTAAATATCTATAAACATATAAATACATAGACATATAGATAATCAATAAAAGATATATGAAAATATAAAAATAAAAATAATAATGGAAATGGATGTGTACATTATAAGAAAAATTAATAATATATAATATATTAATTGTTGTGAAGGGAGTGAATGAAATGATATAAATGCAAAACATCAAAAAGACAAAAGAAAAAAGGAATAAAAAAATTAAAAAAATAAAAAAATAATAAAAAACAAAAAAAATCAATGTGTGTAAAAGGCCAGGATGTGCTTGATTAGCAGCAGTAAAAATAACACCGGATGCCAGGTATATAGGTTACAGAAACGTTATAATGCACACGCAACACAGGTAATGTCGCCTTGATTAACGGCAGAAAAAATGACACCGGATGTCAGGTATATAGGATATAGAAATGTTATAATGCACAAGCTGTGAAGGTGGTGTTAGGGTCAGGCAAACTTTCGTTTATTCTTGCCCCAAAAGAAAAAAATATTGCAGCCAGATATAATATATGTATTGGGTCTTTTAAACAGAACAACTAGCCCTGTCTAGCCAAATCCTATCCCTACACTATCTGTCCCTCCTTGTGCAAACATTATACAGCAGACACAGCGCAGGTAATGTCGCCTTGATTAGCGGAAGAAAAAATAGCAACGGATGTCAGGTATATAGGATACAGAAATACAGAAATATTATCATGCACACGCTACGCAGGTGGTGCTTAGGTCAGGCGTTCCCGACCAGCCAATCACTGTAATGCCAGTAGCCAACATGGCTACGACATTACAGTGAATGCCAGTACCCCCCCCCCCGCACGCTGATTGGCTGCGTAGCAGCCAAGAAACGTGCAGGGAGGGGACTCGAGCATGGCGCTCGAACACACATGGTGTTCGGCCAAACACTGCATGGTCCCGAGCGCCACCATGCTCAGCTGAATATTGTATTTGGCCGAGCATGCTCGCTCAACACTAATCAGACGCATGCGTAGCGTTAGCATACAAAGTTTTAAGTACATCCGGATCCGCTTCGGAAGTAGGAATTTGCGAAGATTTGTATCGAATTTACAAAGCTGCGAATAGATTCGCTCATCTCTAACCTGTGTGTATTAACAGTTGCTGTCTGTCTACCTACCATCACGTTCTGTAAAGCTGCTGCTGGGGCCTAGATCATGACACTAATAACACTTTTCAACCATCACGTTCTGTACGACTGCTGCTGTGGCCTCCGTCATGCCACTGTTGTCTGTCTGTTTACTTTGACCTTCCATCTTGCCACGAATGCCACTTTCCAACCATCAAGTTCTGTACGGCTGCTGCTGCATCATGCCACTAATGTCACTTGTGAACCATCACGTTCTGTACCACTGTTGCTGCAGCCTGCATCATGACACTTTCCAACCATCATGTTCTGTATGGCTGCTACTGCCATCTCCGTCATGCCACCGCCATCATCGTACCCCTGCTGCAACCAGCCGACCATCATCTTCGGTAAGGCTGCTCCTGTCCCCATCATGCTTCTGCCTTTCTGCCAATATGTACCATATGGCTGCTGCTTCAGTGGGCGCTGCCTCAGCTGCTGATGCTCCTCACTGTTAATCCCCTACAGCTACCACCACTAACCCAAAGCATCTGCCACCACTATCACTATCGCTCCTACTACAACTATTACTACTACTACCCACGGACAGCATTGTATGTTCCATGCTATGCTGCTTCTGCTGCCACTACTATTGCAACCTCATTCCACTATATCCTTACCCCTTCCACATCCACACTGCACTGCTGCCGCTCTCAATTTAAAAGGGAGAATTTTTACCATTGTCAACTGTGACAACAGTCAAATGTATGTCAGTGCCACTCAGACATTATTTACTATTGCTGCCATTGCATTCCAGAACTTGGGGAGGTGGGAGGGAAATTCATAAAAAATAAATGAAAATATAATATAAGTCAATATAAGCAGACCCTTATCCCTACATTGTCCCCAGCAAAGGCAGAAGTTAATTTGTGAGAAGCCCAAAACTCAGTTCTGCTTTAAACATAGTAAATATTATTAGTCTTTACAACTGCACATAAGTGTAGTCAAAATAGGAAACTATCTCTTCAGAAAAAATGGAGTATTATGGTTTAGAAGGCATTACACCTCAGCTTAGAAGTAAAATATTATAAAATGTTATTCACAATATGAATGGAATTGCGCACTAAATTTTCTTAATGAATAAAATTCTTATAGAATATAACATTGGGGAACTCAATATAAAATATTAATGAGAATATTAGTGAGCTGCATCTAGATCAAAAGGATGAATATGCTATTCTTTTCTCTATGTCCTCCATATTCTTATTCCATAGAAATATAACAGGAACCAAGTTGCGACTTGCAGATTGAAATATCTCTGGCATTGAGCTGCCATGTAGTTTCAGGAGGAAATCTTTAAAGCTTTATCATTGTGCGGTTAAATAACATATACAAATATTATATGATACTTTTATGGGCTAACCAGAAAACATATAATTGTGAGCGTTAGAACACAGACACCCCTTCATTTGACAAGGTTAATAGCTAAGAACAGATGAAAACATACATCAATACATAATACATGGGTGTCAGAACAGTAGGCAGGAAACACACAGACAATGAGCCCTGACTGAAACACCCATCCGCTTTCCCTGCCTACTTGCAGTGCAAGCCCTAAGTAGCAAGTCCACAACTGGTCGACGTTCCCTGTTCTGCTAAGTGCAAGACAAACACACACACAGAAAATAAAGCGCAAAACATAGTTGTACAGGAATAGGTCGGAACTGGGAAGACAATATAGTACCAAATCAGAAGACAAAGGGTAGTCAGAAAAGACAAGCCAAAGTCAAAACCAGACGAGAGTCACAGTAACAAATCACAAGGCAGAGAGTGGGCAAAGGCAAGCCAATGTCAAAACAAATAGCAATCCAATACACACAGAATGGAACCAGGAGCACTGCAAGGGAATAAAATCTATAACTGGCAAAGATTTATTACCAGCACAGGATTTAAATAGTGCGCCAAGTTCCTGGATCGGAACTGATAGGTTCTTCATTGGACCAGAACAACAGTTGCCTTTATTGCCTTTACATAATTATGGACGCGCTTGTGTTACCTGGGCACGTGGCTAGACAATGCGCCACATAGTGCGTGCACACCAGAACTCGAGAGTGCATCGCTAAAGCCCTGACAGGTAATTTGCTGACAATGGAGTTATGAGTCATAAGACAAGACACTAAAAACAAATAAAAGGTAGAGGAGGTATGTATGACTATACTTGGCCACATGCGCTAAAAATTTTGGATGACCAAAAATGACAATTTACATAGACTATTTTCTGCTGACCATTTCATGGCACAACTGAGTTTTGAGAAATGCCAACGGATGGAAGATATCTTTTTAAAAGTTCCTCTGCCTTGTTGGATTTTTTAAGTTGTTGTCACGTGTAATAAAACTGAAAGTTATTCACAATAAGTTAGGGATCTGTATCTCATCATTGAAAGCCCAAGCTACTCCACAGATTGCCACAGAGATTGATCTGTGGATATTATAAATTGGTTCTATATCAAGATAAATATAATTTTAATAAATGTTGGTGCTGTACTACAACATGTTTTTTTTTAATATGGTGTATTTTTATTCTGATCTAAAACAACAAGAATCTACTTGATTGACTTATTTCTTATTTACTGAGAATTGTTTATAAATATTGTGAAATGAACAAAACTACATATCTACTTTTGATGTGTAATTAATAGAGATGAGCGAGTAATGAAATATTCGAAAGTTCGAAATTCGATTCGAATAGACCGCGAAATTCGACTATTTGACCGAATATCGAATCCCATTAAAGTCTATGGGGAAAAAATGCTCGCCACTTGGAAATCTCAATTCGACCACTTGGAGGTCACCAAGTCCACCCTGAAACCTCAGAAAAGGATGCCGACACTGCTGGAATGAAACTGGGACAGCAGGGGAAGCATGTCTGGGTGCATATAACGCGCCCAAGTCGCACTATTACGCCACTATCACAGCCTCTCAACAATACACTCCATACACAATATAACTTCTATGTAAAGTGAGACAATACAAGGAAACCTTCTTTCCTCTACATTGCCATGGACCCCAAGCCAAACTAGACAAAAAAGAAGATGAAATTCTGCACCCCTTAAAATCACGTTGCCTATGACAACCACAGATGGCATAGGCAAGGGGGAAAGCAAATAGACCCCACCCCTAATTGTCATTGTGTGTGTGTGAGATGTGGTCAGACATGTCTTCTTTAAAATGTAAAAACAACTCAAACACATGCAGAAGCCTTAAAATGCCCAAATTGTTGGCGCTTGAGATGTCAGTGACCCGACCTGGCCCAGTGTCATGTCTAGTAGGTAAAGCAGTGGGGATGTTGAGGGATGCGTAGGACCGCAAAAGGCAGGAAGAGGCCGTGAGCTGGCCAGAGGCTCATGGAAAATTTTGTAGAGGCCCAAGAGGTGAGATGTCTTAAAAATTGTGTGGAGGCTAAAGAGGTGAGACCTCCTAAAGATTTTGTGCAGGCCCAAGAGGTGAGACCTGTTAAAAATTATGTGGAGGCCCAAGAGGTGAGACCTCTTAAAGATTTTGTGCAGGCCCAAGAGGTGAGACCTGTTAAAAATTATGTGGAGGCCCAAGAGGTGAGACCTCTTAAAGATTTTGTGCAGGCCCAAGAGGTGAGACCTGTTAAAAATTATGTGGAGGCCCAAGAGGTGAGACCTCTTAAAGATTTTGTGGAGGTCCAAGAGGTGAGATGGGTTAAAAATTATGTGGAGGCCCAAGAGGTGAGACGTATTAAAATTATGTGGAGGCCCAAGAGGTGAGACGTGTTAACAATTATGTGGAGGCCCAAGAGGTGAGACCTCTTAAAGATTTTGTGGAGGCCCAAGAGGTGACACCTCTTAAAAATTATGTGGAGGCCCAAAAGGTGAGACCTCTTAAAGATTTTGTGGAGGCCCAAGAGGTGAGACCTCTTAAAAATTATGTGGAGGCCCAAGAGGTGAGACCTGTTAAAAATTATGTGGAGGCCCAAGAGGTGAGACATCCTAAAGATTTTGTGGAGGCCCAAGAGGTGACACCTCTTAAAAATTATGTGGAGGCCCAAGAGGTGAGACCTCTTAAAAATTATGTGGAGGCCCAAAGAGGTGAGACCTCCTAAAGATTTTGTGCAGGCCCAAGAGGTGAGACCTGTTAAAAATTATGTGGAGGCCCAAGAGGTGAGACCTCTTAAAGATTTTGTGGAGGCCCAAGAGGTGAGATGGGTTAAAAATTATGTGGAGGCCCAAGAGGTGAGACGTATTAAAAATTATGTGGAGGCCCAAGACGTGAGACGTGTTAACAATTATGTGGAGGCCCAAGAGGTGAGACCTCTTAAAGATTTTGTGGAGGCCCAAGAGGTGAGACCTCTTAAAAATTATGTGGAGGCCCAAGAGGTGAGACCTGTTAAAAATTATGTGGAGGCCCAAGAGGTGAGACCTCCTAAAGATTTTGTGGAGGCCCAAGAGGTGACACCTCTTAAAAATTATGTGGAGGCCCAAGAGGTGAGACGTATTAAAAATTATGTGGAGGCCCAAGAGGTGAGACGTGTTAACAATTATGTGGAGGCCCAAGAGGTGAGACATATTAAAAATTATGTGGAGGCCCAAGAGGTGAGACCTGTTAAAAATTATGTGGAGGCCCAAGAGGTGAGACCTGTTAAAATTATGTGGAGGCCCAAGAGGTGAGACCTCCTAAAGATTTTGTGGAGGCCCAAGAGGTGACACCTCTTAAAAATTATGTGGAGGCCCAAGAGGTGAGACGTATTAAAAATTATGTGGAGGCCCAAGAGGTGAGACGTGTTAACAATTATGTGGAGGCCCAAGAGGTGAGACGTATTAAAAATTATGTGGAGGCCCAAGAGGTGAGACGTGTTAACAATTATGTGGAGGCCCAAGAGGTGAGACGTATTAAAAATTATGTGGAGGCCCAAGAGGTGAGACCTGTTAAAAATTATGTGGAGGCCCAAGAGGTGAGACCTCCTAAAGATTTTGTGGAGGCCCAAGAGGTGACACCTCTTAAAATTATGTGGAGGCCCAAGAGGTGAGACGTATTAAAAATTATGTGGAGGCCCAAGAGGTGAGACGTGTTAACAATTATGTGGAGGCCCAAGAGGTGAGACGTATTAAAAATTATGTGGAGGCCCAAGAGGTGAGAGGTGTTAACAATTATGTGGAGGCCCAAGAGGTGAGACATATTAAAAATTATGTGGAGGCCCAAGAGGTGAGACGTGTTCACAATTATGTGGAGGCCCAAGAGGTGAGACCTCTTAAACATTTTGTGCAGGCCCAAGAGGTGAGACCTCTTAAAAATTATGTGGAGGCCCAAGAGGTGAGACCTGTTAAAAATTATGTGGAGGCCCAAGAGGTGAGACCTCTTAAACATTTTGTGCAGGCCCAAGAGGTGAGACCTCTTAAAAATTATGTGGAGGCCCAAGAGGTGAGACCTCTTAAAGATTTTGTGGAGGCCCAAGAGGTGAGACCTGTTAAAAATTATGTGGAGGCCCAAGAGGTGAGACCTCTTAAAGATTTTGTGGAGGCCCAAGAGGTGAGACCTGTTAAAAATTAGGTGGAGGCCCAAGAGGTGAGACGTATTAAAAATTATGTGGAGGCCCAAGAGGTGAGACGTGTTAACAATTATGTGGAGGCCCAAGAGGTGAGACGTATTAAAAATTATGTGGAGGCACAAGAGGTGAGACGTGTAAACAATTATGTGGAGGCCCAAGAGGTGAGACGTGTTAACAATTATGTGGAGGCCCAAGAGGTGAGACGTATTAAAAATTATGTGGAGGCCCAAGAGGTGAGACGTGTTAACAATTATGTGGAGGCCCAAGAGGTGAGACCTGTTAAAAATTATGTGGAGGCCCAAGAGGTGAGACCTCTTAAACATTTTGTGCAGGCCCAAGAGGTGAGACCTCTTAAAAAATTATGTGGAGGCCCAAGAGGTGAGACCTGTTAAAAATTATGTGGAGACCCAAGAGGAGAGACCTGTTAAACATTATGTGGAGTCCCAAGAGGTGAGACCTCTTAAAGATTTTGTGGAGGCCCAAGAGGTGAGACCTCTTAAAAATTATGTGGAGGCCCAAGAGGTGAGACCTGTTAAAAATTATGTGGAGGCCCAAGAGGTGAGACCTCTTAAACATTTTGTGCAGGCCCAAGATGTGAGACCTCTTAAAAATTATGTGGAGGCCCAAGAGGTGAGACCTCTTAAACATTTTGTGCAGGCCCAAGAGGTGAGACCTCTTAAAAATTATGTGGAGGCCCAAGAGGTGAGACCTGTTAAAAATTATGTGGAGGCCCAAGAGGTGAGACCTCTTAAACATTTTGTGCAGGCCCAAGAGGTGAGACCTCTTAAAAATTATGTGGAGGCCCAAGAGGTGAGACCTGTTAAAAATTATGTGGAGGCCCAAGAGGTGAGACCTGTTAAAAATTATGTGGAGGCCCAAGAGGTGAGACCTCTTAAACATTTTGTGCAGGCCCAAGAGGTGAGACCTCTTAAAAATTATGTGGAGGCCCAAGAGGTGAGACCTGTTAAAAATTATGTGGAGGCCCAAGAGGTGAGACCTCTTAAACATTTTGTGGAGGCCCAAGAGGTGAGCCATAAATATATAAATTTTTCTTATTTACGGAGCAATTCTACGGCGGTTAAGGAGGAGGAGGAGGAGGTGGAGGAGGAAATGGCACTTCATACAGATGGCACTTCACTTTTGGCTGCTTTCCACGGTCTGAGAAGCAAAGCCCGGGTCAATCCACTTGCTGTTCATTTTGATTAGCGTCAGCCTGTCGGCACTGTCGGTTGACAGGCGGCTGCGCTTATCGGTTATAATGCCCCCGGCTGCGCTGAACACCCTTTCTGATAGCACGCTGGCGGCAGGGCAGGCAAGCACCTCCAAGGCGTACAGGGACAGTTCCAGCCACGTGTCCAACTTGGAGACCCAGTAAGTGTAGGACGCCGAGGGATCGGGGAGGACAGGGTTACGGTCTGCCAGGTACTCCCGCAACATCCGCCGATACTTGTCCCTCCTGCTGATAGCGGGCCCCGCAGTGATGGAAGTTGCACGAGGGGGTGCCATGAACGTGTCCCACACCTTGGAGAGTGTTCCCCTGGTGGCTGTGGGCCTGATTGATGTTGTAGGACTCTGGGAGACCCTCTCCTCTCTGCCGCTAGCGATGGTGGGTGGGAAAATCTCCATCATGTTCTGCACGAGTTCCCTCTGGTATTCCAGCAATCGATTAGTCCTCTCCTCTACCGGAATAAAAGAGGAGACGTTATCTTTATACCGGGGGTCCAGGAGTGCGAAGACCCAGTACAGTTTGATCTCCACTATCCGGACAACACGTGTGTCCCGGGAAAAGCAGCCCAGCATGAAGTCAGCCATGTGTGCCAGACTCTGAATAGGCATGACCTCACTGCCCCCACCAGAAGGATCACTTGCCCATTTCCTCCTCTTCCTCTTCCGCCTCCTCTCCGCCCATCCGCGCTGAACCAATGGGACGCACACAGCCTGACTGCTACCCTCGCCGCCA
>ONZH01014889.1:0-28885 GCA_900303285.1 Rhinella marina | reverse complement strand
AGCGCCCCATACCTCTTACATCCAGTTAATACAGCGCCCCATACCTCTTACATCCAGTATAATACAGCCCCATACTCTTACCATCCAAGTATAATACAGCGCCCCATACCTCTTACATCCAGTATATAATACAGCGCCCCATACCTCTTACATCCAGTATAATACAGCGCCCATACTTACATCCAGATAATACAGCCCCATACCTCTTACATCCAGTATAATACCAGCGCCATACCTCTTACATCCAGTATAATAAGCGCCCCATACCTCTTACATCCAGTATACATCCATACCAGCGCCTCATACCTCTTACATCCAGTATAATACAGCACCCCATACCTCTTACATCCAGTATAATACAGCGCCCCATACCTCTTATATCCAGTGTCGTCTCCTCTAATATAGATCTTCTCTTTCCTCATCTTCTCTTTTCAGACCAGACGCCATTTTTCAGCCATTTCTCATCTACTTACTACTAAGTTTTCTAGTTTACTACCCCCAATAATGTGCCAGAAGTGCCCCCAAAATTTCACCCGAATAATGTGCCAGTAGTCCCCACCCATAGATGCCCCCCAAATTATGTGCCAGGAAGAAACGCCCCAATAATGCACCATAAGTTCCCCCCATTGATTCCCCCCCAAAATCATGTGCCAGTAAAGTGTCCAACCCCCATAGATGCCCCTCAAATTATTTTCCAGTAAGAAATGCCCCCCAAAATTATTTGCCAGTAAGAATGCCCCAGTGCCCCATGTGCCAGTAAGATAATTCCCCCAGTGCCAGTAAGAATGCCCCCCAGTGCCAGTAAAAAATGCCCCCCAGTGCCCCATATGCCATTAAGAAATGCCACCAGTGCTCCCGTACCATTAAGAAATGCCCCCAAGTGCCCCCATGTGCCAGTAAAAATGCCCAGTGCCCCCATGTGCCAGTAAGAAATGCCCACCAGTGCCAGTAAAAATGCCCCCAGTGCCCCCATGTGCCAGTTAAAAAATGCCCCAGTGCCTCCATGTGCCAGTGAAAATGCCCCCATGTGCCAGTGAAAATGACCGCAGTGCCCCATTATGCCAGTAAAAAATGCCCCCCAGTGCCCCCAATAAAGCTCCGGTCCGCAATTTCAGCAATTCAAAAAAAAAAAAAACCCTTATACTTACCTCCATCAGGCTGGCAGCAATGTGATGCAGGCCTCTTCCAGCCTGTGTCCCGCGCTGTACGGCTCAGGCGGCGCGATGACATCAATCGCGCCGCCTGAGCCGGCCTCTGATAGGCTGCAGGCCTAGTGCCTGCAGCCTATCAGAGGAACGGGCAGGGGAGATGCCTCTCCCTCCCCTGCCCCGCAGTACAGGCATCTGTATCGCTGTCCTATGACACAATGGAAGCGCTCATCTCCCTCTGCAGGGCCGCACCGCACCTTGCCTAATTGGCGGTGCGGCCCTGCAAGTGGCCCGGGGGGACCCTCGGGGCCCCCCTAGCTTAGGGTCCGGTCGCAACTGCGACCGCTGCGACCCCTATAGCTACGCCACTGCCGAGGAGCTCAGGGCCCCGGCACATGCCCGGGTTTGCCGGGTGCTGACGCCGGCCCTGTGCCCGGGCCCCCCACAGCAGGTTCTGCGCCCGGGCCCCCCACAGCAGGTTCTGCTGTACCCCCCTGATGGTGGCCCTGTATGTGTGGACAGGTTTTGCAGCTCCTCATATTGAAGGGAAAGGTTCCTTTCTGTATACTGGATGGTAGTGAGCTCCTGATCATCAGATTTCTTAAAGGGGTAGTCCGGGTTCAGAGCTGAACCCAGACATACCCTTAATTTCACTCAGGCAGCCCGCCTGATGTTAGCTTCGGAGTATCTCATGCTTCGATGCCCTCCTTTGCTCTGCGCTAATTATCGCAGGGCAAAGGTAATTAGCCCGGTTCTGGTGACGTACCTTCCACCCAGCAGTGAGCCCGGTGATGTCACCGGCACTGATGGGCGGGCTTTAGAAGTGAAAGTGATGGCTTCTTCTAATTACACCTGTTTGCCGCTGCAATGTGAACGGCGAGCAGGTAAACAATGAAGGGAAGGCAGCGCTTGCATGAGCACAGCCTTCTGTTCAAAGGTTGTGGTTGATAACTTATCTTGAGGATGGGTCATCAATATTAAAATCTCGGAAAACCCCTTTAACCTCATCCCAGCAGTATAGAATAAAGTCTAATTAACAAGAGAAACCTAAAAAGGAACACCATTTACTCGATTTATATTTAAAGAAGTTCAAATTGTTTAGTCTACCTGCAATTAAAGGGGTATTCCAGTAAAGTAACTTGATTTTTGAAAAATTGCATTAAGGCTGCAAGCTGTGACCCAACCAGAACCCATACCTACACATATAACCAGAACTTCATTTTACCTTGCAATCCATTTGTCTAGCTCCTGTGTGAGCCTGCAACACACTGAGAGTATCATGGCTCCTGATCTTCCCTCAAAAAACTACAATCCTTGCAGTGTTGATGTTTATTGATTGGCTGCCTGATATCACAGTGCAGACATGCCCCCTCTACTCAGTAATCAGCAGCACACTGACATTTAGCTAGAGAATAGATAGCAACACACTGAGCATGATCAACCTAACAAAGGCTCAGAACTACAGGTCGATGCCATGGTAACTTATGAGGAACACAGTGGGTAGCAGAGGAAGAAAACTACTTTTATAACTACTGAACAGTAAATATGTGAAATTGACATTATATTAGGTAATTATTAATGATGAATTAGTCTAAAACATAAGTTATAGTTACTGTAACCAGAATACCCCTTTAAGTACTCCATAATACATTTGTATTATGTATGTTTGAATTTGACTACAGGGAAATTCAAACTCTTAAGTGTGCTTAAGCACCCAATAGGGCAGGGGTGGGCAATTAATTTTCCCATGGGGCCGCATGAGAAATTGTGATGGTTTTAATGGGCTGGACTAATATAATTAACTCAGTTCTACCTAATACTGTATATAGTATATATACTATCCAGAGTTCGCACTACGTTTTTTGCAAGAGAGTAAAAATACTCCTCTGACCATTTTTGAGGAGTATTTTTACCCGAGGAGGAGTACAAAAGTTGCGGTCATTTAAATACATAATATATACAATAGGCCTGCACTTGGTCACATCTGCGTTGGAGGCTGCATTTGGAGCCACTGTTGCAGATTCTGTCGAAGGACCGGACAAAAAGCCTTGCATGCAGCACTTTTTTGTTCGGTAAAAAGACATATCCCGAACTAAAACTGAACGGATCCCATCGTAGTCGGTGGAGTCTGTTCAGCTTCTTCCCTGTGGGGTAACCGGAGGAGGGTCACTAGTAGGGTGACCGGAGGACGGGGGAGCAGGGTTACCAGTGGGGTACCAGGAGGAGGGGGGAGCAGTTTCACTAGTGGGGTGACAGGAAGAGGGGGGAGCAGGGTCACTAGTGGGGTGACAGGAGGAGCAGTGTCACTAGTAGGGTGACAGGAGGAGGGGGAGCAGGGTCACTAGTAGGGTGACGGGGATCGAGGCAGGGTCACTAGTGGGGTGACAGGAGGAGGGGGGAGCAGGGTCACTAGTGGGGTGACAGGAGGAGGGGGAAGCAGGGTCACTAGTGGGTGACAGGAGGAGGGGGGAGCAGGGTCACTAGTGGGTTGACAGGAGGAGGGGGGAGCAGGGTCACTAGTGGGGTGACAGGAGGAGGGGAAGCAGGGTCACTAGTGGGGTGACAGGAGGAGGGGCGAGCAGGGTCAATAGTGTGGTGACCGTAGGAGGGGGAGCAGGGTCACTAGTGGGGTGACAGGGGGAGCAGGGTCACTAGTGGGGTGACAGGGGGAGCAGTGTCACTAGTGGGGTGACAGGTGGATCGAGGCAGGGTCACTAGTGGGGTGAAAGGGGGAGGGGGTGCAGGGTCACTAGGGGGGTGACAGGAGGAGGGGGAGCCGGGTAACAAGTGGGGAGAGCAGGGTTACTAGTGGAGTGACAGGAGGAGGGGGGAGCAGAGAACTGGGAGACTGGACAGAACCATGGTTGCGGGGGGGGGGGAGATCACTCTCTTGAAGGCTGACAGCTTTTCACTGCCACAACTCTCCCACTCCCCAGCCGCCCGCTCCACCCGGGGGCCAGGGGAAACACAGCCCGGGCAGCTCTTCAGTCCCCAGCTCCTTACCTCACCAGCGGCCCTGTCATGTTTCCCAGGGTCCATGCTCAGCGCCTCCGCTCTCCTTACTACAGCCACCCCCGGGAGCCGGCCCCTCCTCCTTCCAGCTCCCGCCGGCTTACCCTGTCTGACCTGACCTGTATCGCTCAACAGCCATTAGTTATTTCAGGCACAGGCAGCATCGCTTGCTGTCCGTGCCGTTCACAGCGCTGATGAAAAACAAGGAAAAGTCTAAGACTTTTCCTTGTTTTTCATTAGCGCTGTGAACAGCACGGAGGGCCGGTCAGAGACAGTAGGTGGGCCAGATGCGGCCCGCCCCTTGCCCAGGTCTGCTATAGGGTAAGGACTCTACACATCCACCACACATGCAGCAACAGGCCTATTTGCTCAGCATATCACAAACAAATAGGTGTGGCTGTTGGCAATATTTTAGAAAGATGATATGGGGTGAACTACCAATAGTGCATATAGATGCCCTAAGTTTTCTAGATGCCTCTAGGTCAGTAATGGTGAACCTTTTAGAAACCGAGTGCCCAAACTGCAACCCAAAGCCCACTTATTTATTGCCAAGTGCCAACCCAGCAATTTAACCTGGAATGCCAATATAGTGTATCTTCCATGTACTTTATCATTTAGCTATAATAGCCTGCCTACATTCAATGTGCTGCCTGTGCCATTCATAGTGCACCCTGCGCTGATGAAGGGCAGGAAAGATCAAAGACATATTAGTACGCCATAGACTTTCCAGGGTGCCCACAGAGAGGGCTCCGAGTTCCACCTCTGGCACCCATGCCATAGGCTTGCCAACACTGCTCTAGGTGGTTGGCACAATGTGAAGTTCTATAGGGGAGTTGGAGCACGTGGAGCACCACAGATCTTTAATCATCTGTGAAGATACAATTTAAATCTTTAGGAAAATACATACAATGCAAGCGCACACTGCTAACCAGATAAAGCACAAAATGCCATAGAGATATGAAGTATTCTGGAGCTAATGCTATGCTTGTTTGGTAAATTAGAGATTCTTGGCAAATATATTTTGTAAAAAATTATCTGGGCCCGTTCACCAAATTGTCCAGGTGATCTCTGTAGAACGGGAACCTAACACTATTTCCTACCTGTTATGTGCCAACCTTGGCTTCCATATAATCAGGGGGTGTTTGGTTCTACATGCATGCTGGGTCCCTTCTGCCTTTTGCCATTTGTAGTGCTTCAAAGGCCTCCACTAATACAGGGATGCAGGTACCAAGCATGCATGCCGAGTCCACTCGGCTTTATAGTTACACTAGTTAAAATCAGCCTATGGAGCAGGCGGGGCTAGTCAGGAGTGCATGACCAAATGGAGTAGCCACACCTCCAATACAAACTTACAAAGAAAAAAAGAGGGGTTTTCAGTCAGCACATCCCAATGCGCAGGTGCACGTTGCTATGGCTGATTGCAATGAAAAGAAAAATACATACAATGCAACTGCACACTACTAACCAGATAAAGCACAAAATGCCATAGAGATATGAAGTATTCTGGAGCTAATGCTATGCTTGTTTGGTAAATTTAAATTTTGTTGTCACTTTGATCTAAAAGTATGCGAGACTACAAGATAGAATATTCCAAAGACACTATTTTAGTCACTCTCTGAGGATCTGAAAAGTAGGTCTCATACATAGAACTTAGACATGACTCTTTATTTGTCAGAGAGGTAACGAAATGTCTCAACTGCAAGTATTTATAGAAGTCCCTCTGCAGAATATAATAAAAAGAGCAGTAATCTGATCAAAGGGACTGAATACAGAATCTAGAATCCCTATGGTGAGAGCATTATTGTTAATCCAATTATTAAAATCTATGTGGGCCACATGTCTCTGAACTACAGATATTGGTAACTGAGTGAGTTGTTAAGGGAGAATATCCCACTGTACTACAATTTATTTTGCAAACCTGACCACCAGCCTCCATAATCAGGGAATGGAAGAGGGAAGTCTTCCAAGTAGGCGAACCAGCCATAACAGATGGGCAACTAGATAATGAAGTCTTTGGTTTATCCATTGTAACCACTGGATAATAAATCACACAAGGTCACCCCAGCCCTCCTCTAGAAAATGGGAGAAAAAGAGTTCTTATCGGCACTCTGGCCCTCTAGTTTTTCCAAACAAAACTCATAATTAAATATTAAATATTGAATATGAGTAAGGAGACACTTAGGGAGCAGTACTAGTGGAGTTCTGAAGCAGCATAACATTTTTGGCAGTAGCATCCTTTTAGTTGCCGAAATATGACCTATCCAGCAAACTAGTCTTATCAAGGGTAGACAGGAGGATGTTTTAATTACAGGCCACCAGAAGGTATAAATGGAATGGAACCGGTTGAACATTTGTGAGAGAAATGTTTTTGTAACTAGGATTGTACATCAGGGTCTATGCCCATATTACCAAACTAGTACTAGTACTAAACATTTTGAGGTATTTAATATATAATAACTAACCTTCCCAAACACTCTGAATTAGTTGACATACATGGGCAAATGAATTTGCTGGGGATGTAGGGCGCACAGAAGTATGCCATACACAAAGAGGCAAATGTTTCACTGATCCATTATTAATGCCAGTGTAGAGAGGAAAAGACTGACCAAACAGTTCCATCACTGGGGAAAAAGAATAGGGGAAGGGCATTCTTGTTGGGTGCCATTTCTAATGTTTAATCAAGTAGATAAAATATCGAAGTATACATGATCTGATGGGAAGGTGTATAGGGTCATAACAGAAGAAATAATATTCTAGTCAAAACAAAAAGTCATTCCCTTATGTTTTCCATTGAACATGACTAAACATCTTCTCCACATCAAAAACAATGAGTAGAGAAGCTATGCACTGGCCGCCAACCTCCGTGACTTGGTTTCCCTTATTGCAGCCTACCAGGTCCCAATGTACTGTGGCATATCATCTGTCAATCTATAAGCTATAACTTTTGTGTACAGTTTCAAACAAGTGTTTAATAGTGAAGTGGGCTTTAAGTTTGCTGGTTTAACCAGAGACTTTCCTGGCTTAGGAACCAAAACCCTCAACATTTCAGGGGGTAATGGGTCTTTCTGCACTTCTTCATTGCACAATTTAGCTAGGTACAGTGCTAATAGGTGTTTATGTGCCTTAAAATACTTATTGGTAAGTTCATTGGGACCAGGGCACTTGTTGGATTGAAATTAATAGACAAAAGGATTTCTTGGGCATAGAAAGCTTGTGACAAAGCAGACAACTGGGATGCCATCACCTGATAGATTGGACTTATCTAAAAAAGCTGCAGCATCAGTAGGGTGTGGTTGGGATGTAGAGGTATCCTTTTATAATTATGTAATAGGAATGATAATATGCTAATTTATACCTCAGCAATTCCTTTAGAATCCATAACCCTGGAGTTAGAAAAAGCATATATTTACGGAATACACAACTTGGCTGATCTGGTTTTGAACTGTTTGCTCAGAAAAGTGATGGGCTTATTACCATGCCAATAGTATAAGTTCATTTTAATTGTCACAGAGCTAAGTCATGGTCTTATATGTGCTCAACTTGTGACGGTGGTGGAGTTTAGAGATCTCGAGTGCTCTAGTCTGTGAACAAGAACACACTGATACAGTGTAAAGTGTAAAACTGAAATTGCAGATCGAAGTACTGTTGCAATCTAGTTTTCATCTCAAGGAAAGATTGTTTAATGAAGTAGCCTCTAATTGCAGCTTTGTGCGCACATCAACAGGTCGTGTCATTTGTGTCTTAGAATTCATTGATAGCTAAGTAATCAGATATGGCAGTTATGATGTCACAGTTACAGGCATATTTAGAATACTGGGAATGAAACTGTTCAAGTGCCATGTCAGGCTAGAAAAAAAAATAAAGCTCTTTCTCCTACTTTCATAGAAATAGGAGTGTGGTTTGACCACAAAAGATCATCAGTCTTAGTAAATAATATGTTATAGAGAAGAGGTTGTTCTATTAAAAAGTAATCAGTCCTAGTATATATTTTGTTAGATAGACAACAGAAGTTTTCATCAAGATAGGCATTCCAGTTTTCTTCATAATGGCTGATGAAAAGATGTGTGTGAAATACTTTTGGGACAAACTATAAAGGTCCTCTTTATTTAAGTGTTCCTTCTGGAGACAAAAAAAAAACCCATCAGCTTTTTTGTTACTGGCCTCCTACCAAATGACAGACCGCTTAAAGGGAAGTTTAACCATTTCACACAAGGGAAACTATGTTAACTACGAGTATTGCTGAACATTTGGTGCTTCCCATCTATGTCTCTGACCCACATGGTAAGCTGCCAACTACGGTAAGCCTGGGCTATGCCAAGAGGTAGCGGCCTGGTGGGTCCCCTGCAGTGAAGGCCAGATCCCTATATAGGGGTTAAAGGGTGAAAACCAGGGGATCGCCAGGATAATGGCCTTAGGACTAGCCTAAAGTCAAATGGTTAGTTGGTACAGTGAGTCTACACTCACTGCCCGTTACAAAGAGCAAAACATAGAACAATATCTGCAGTATACTGTGATGTTATCACTGTTCTGTAAGTTCTGCTGTTCACTCATTTGCTCTGTCTGCCTAGCAACACTGATGTATTAGCGAGGAGGAGTGGAGTTAGCCAGGAGAGACGCATTGCTAAGCCATCCTTAGCAACAGAATACAATGCTCTTTCTACCCACAGCGGGCATGTGTTGGAGGAGTTAGCAGTGGGATGATTGCTTAGCTGATCTATTCCTGTGTGCTAGTGTTCTGACTAATGGAGCGCCAAGTCATGACCTATCAGGTTCTGATCCTGGGACTCTGTGCTATATTTAAACCCATATACCAGTGCAAGTGATAGCCTTGTTTGGGCTCACTAGCTAGGTTCCTAGTTCTTGGATTAATTTTGATTTGTTTGTGCTTTTGACCTTGGCCATGTCTTTTGACCACTCTCTATCTCATGTGATTTGTACGGTGCATCCCGTCTGATATTTGATCTCGGTTTGTCTTTTGACTACTCTGTCTCTCATTTTTGTACTATGTTGTCCTCCTGATTCTGACCTATTTTAGTATGACTATATTTTTTTCTCTTTATGTTTGTCTGTCTCTGCACCTTAGTAGCATAGGGACCGTTGACCAGTTGCAGTCTTTCTACTTATGGCTTGAACTGCAAGTAGGTAGGGAAAGTGGGCTGAGTACCAGGTCAGGGCTCACTGTCCGTGCCTTTCCCTGTCGACTGTTACACCGTTTCGGTTGGTAAAATCGGGGTATATAAGCCCCGCTCCTGGAAACACTCTGATCCCGCCCAATAACACACACTTATGAGTGGAGTTTATGGTAGCCCTGTCCATTTTCAGCCTGAGACAGCTCAGATTTTCTGTGACTGTCTCTGAAAATCAGGGAAGGTCTTACCGAATTCAAGACAGTTGGCAACTATGAATAAAGTGTTCTGATCCTGCAAGTTATTATACCAGAGTGGATTTATTTCTGTGTTACCAGCATCTTCACTACAACACCACAATTGGTGAAAAGAATTAATAATTATCAGCTAAGGTTTTTCAGTAATAGAGCAAACTATGTACAAGACTGTAATGCTAGCACCAGCCTGTTTACCCTAATTTCCTGCATTTGATTTGCATTACCAGCAAGAAATGGCTGAAACACTCTTTATTACAGCAGCGACCACCCTTCATTGATGTTGCCTCATCCTCAGCACCCCAATCTGGCTCCCAGGTCCTTTCTAGATGATCAAGCACCCCGATGTTCGGGTGCTCAGGTGCTCTGGCCAAACACTAGGTGGTGCTCGAGTGCTCAGCCGAGCACCCGAGTATAATTGAAGTCAATGGGAGAAGATCAGGCACCCCCGCTCGGATGAGGGGAGGGTGTCTGGTTCATAGGGAAATGTCAGAAAATGGTGGAAACACCACAGAAATGGTTAGGGAACAGCATCAGGAGGTTGTCTGGATGCAGCTTGGACACCGAAGTCGATGCTATTAACAATGATGGACGACTATTACGCCACTTTTACGGAATGACAAAAATACACCCCCCCCAAAATCCAAGATAACATCGATTTTACAGGAAATATTGTTAGAAAACATAGATTTACTTGTACGTTAACCGCAAGTGCTGCCAAAAATTACACGGATGAGGTACTCCCATACAACCGGTATATCATATAAAGGATGGCCTCATTCACATTGTGGTATAATTGCGGGACTCCGACACTCATAAAGCCTATGTACTGAGGGAAAGAGCTGTCAAAAATTACAAGGAACAGGCACTCCAATACCCCCTTTATTACACATAACGGAGTGCATCAGACACACCCTTGAAAAATTATGATTGATGGCCTGCTGCTGACACGCAAAAACAATAGTGGTGACGTGCTGCTGCTGAGCTGACCGTCTAAAAAATTAAGGGTGACATGCTGATGCCGATCAAACTGTCCCAAATTTAAGGTTGACACTCTGCTGCCGAGCAGAACGTCAAAAAAATGTACGTGTGACACGCTGCTGCCGATCAGAACGTCAAAAAAATTTATGGGTGACATGCTGCTGCCAATCAAACTGTCCCAAATTTAAGGGTGACACGCTGCTGCCCATCAAACTGTCCCAAACTTAAGGGTGACATTCTGCTACTCATCAAACTGTCCCAAATTTAAGGTTGACACGAGCTGACCATAAAAAAAATTTAAGGGTTACATGCCACTTAGCTGAACTTCTGAAACATTATAAGTGACAGGCAGCAGAGCTAAGCATGTTAAAAATTATTTTTGACATGCCGTTTAGCTGAACGTCTGAAACATTATAAGTGACCTGTAGCAGAGCTGAGCGTGTTAAAAATTATTTTTGACATGCCGCTTAGCTGAACATCTAAAACATTATAAGAGACATGTAGCAGAGCTGAGCGTGTTAAAAATTATTTTTGACATGCCGCTTAGCTGACCATCTGAAACATTATGTGTGACATGTAGCAGAGATGAGCGTGTAAAACGTTATGGTTGAGGGCCTGCTGGTGAGCTGACCGGCTAAAAAATTATGGTGCAGGCCCAGCTGGTGAGCTGCCTGGCTAAAAAATTATGGTGCAGGCCCAGCTGGTAAGCTGACCAGCTAAAAATTAGGGTGCAGGCCCAGCTAGGCAGCCTAATAAGCAGTTTCATATGATGGAGGAAGAGGAGGAAGAGGACGAGAAGAGGAAGGGGTACATGATAATACAGTGTATTCAATACACCCTAAAAGCCAGATTTAAGGTTTCTTCATGTTAAGCCGCTTTCCTCTGGTGGACTAGAGAAGTCAGGAGCAATTCAGGCCTTGTTCATTTTGATAAGCGTCAACCTGTCAGCATTGTCAGTTGACAGACGGATGCCCTTATCAGTAGTTATGCCCCCAGTGGCACTAAATACCCGCTCAGACAAAAGGCTGGCGGCAGGGCAGGCCAGCACCTCCAAGGTGTAGAGCGCCAGTTCGAGCCACGTGTCCAGCTTAGACACCCAATAATTATACGGCACAGAGGGATCGCTGAGGACGTTGACACGGTCAGCTAGGTACTCCTTTACCATCTTCCAAAACTTTTCCCTCCTTGTCACACTAAGCTGCTCTTCAGGGTTAGGGTGCTGGCGGGGTGTCATAAAACTGTCCCAGGCCTTGGAGAATGTTGGCCTGCCTTTGTTGGAACTGCTGTGTGTTCCCCTCGTCACCCCTCCTCGGGTGGCCAAGGAACTACGTACTCTGCCGCCAGAAGTTGTCAGATGGAAATTTGTGGAGCAATTTTTCGACAAGGGCCTTCTGGTATTGCAACATTTTACTTGTCCTCTCCACCACAGGAATGAGAGATGGAAAGTTCTCTTTGTAGCGGGGGTTGAGAAGGGTGAGCAACCAGTAATCGGTGTTGCCTAATATGCATATAGCGCGAGGGTCACGGGAAAGGCAGCATAGCATGAAGTCAGCCATGTGTGCCAGAGTCCCAACAGACAAGGCTTCGCTCTCCCCACCAGGAGCATGACTCTCAATATCCTCCTCATCCTCTTCCTCCTCTTCAGTCCATCCACGCCGAAGAGATGGTGTAAACGTGGTATGGCTACCCTGTGTAGCGGTGGCAACCATCTCCTGCTCCTCCCCTCTTCCTCCTCCAATTAGCGCTGAGAAGACGAATCGAGGGTGGTCTGGCTATCACCCAGTGTAGGGTCTTCCCCCATTTCCACCTCTTCCACATGCAGAGCATCGGCTTTTATTATGAGCAGCGAGCTTTTTAGTAGACACAGAAGTGGGATGGTTACGCTGATAATTGCATTATCGCCGCTCACCATCTGTGTAGATTCATCAAAGTTGCGTAACACCTCACAGAGGTCAGACATCAATGCCCACTCGTCGCTTGTGAAGAGCGGAAGCTGACTAGAAAGGCGCCGACCGTGTTGCAGCTGGTATTCTACTACTGCTCTCTGCTGCTCACAAAGCCTGCTCAACATGTGGAAGGTGGAATTCCATCGCGTGCTCAGGTCGCACAGCAGTCGGTGAGCCGGCAACCGCAAGCGCTGCTGCAGCGTTGCCAGGCCGGCTGAAGCTGTCGGTGACTTGCGGAAATGGGCAAACAGGCGACGCACCTTCACCAGTAGCTGAGGCAAATTGGGGTAGGTTTTCAGAAACCGCTGAACCACTAAGTTGAATACATGGGCCAGGCATGGTATGTGTGGGAGGTTGGCCAGCTCCAAAGCCGCTACCAAGTTGCGGCCGTTATCGGATACAACCATGCCTGGCTGTAGGTTGACTGGCGAGAGCCACAGCTCAGCCTGTTCCCTTATGCCATGCCACAGCTCTGCGGCGGTGTGCTGTTTGTCACCCAGGCAAAAAAGCTTCAGCACGGCCTGTTGCTGCTTACCGACTGCTGTGCTACACTGCTTCCAGCTACTGACAGAAGTCTGAGTGGTGCTGCAAGATGGCAATTCTGCATGGGAAGAAGTGGAGAGGAGGTGGAGGAAGAGAAGGAGGGGTTGCAGCCGCTACTGTAGGTGGCAGCGGAAATCCGGATGTAAGTAGGGCCCACAATCCTAGGTATGGGTAGCACCTGTGCCATCCCAGGGTACGACTCGTTCCCAGCCTCCACAACGTTCACCCAGTGTGCCATCAGGGAAATGTAGCATCCCTGGCCACAAGCACTTGTCCATGTGTCAGTTGTTAAGTGGACCTTGCCAGTAACTGCGTTGGTCAGGGCACGGTTTCGTTTCTGGACACATGCTGGTGTAAGGCAGGGACGGCACACCGGGAAAAATAGTAGCGGCTGGGGACTGCGTAACGAGGGACAGCTGCCGCCATTAGGCTGCGAAAGGCCTCGGTGTCCACCAGCCTAAATGGCAACATTTCCAGGGCCAGCAACTTGGAAAGTTGCACGTTTAGAGATATGGCCTGTGGGTCGGTGGCAGGGTATTTGCGCTTGCGTTCAAATGCCAGGGGTAAGGACATTTGAACGCTGTGCTGGGACATTGAAGTGGACGTGCTGGCTGATAGTTCATGCGAAGGTCCAGGTGCAGAGAGGGAGGCATCTGGGCCTGCGTCTTGGACAGCAGAAAACAGAGAAGAAGAGGAGGCAGTGGTGTGACCTGCAGACACAGATCGTGGACCCAGGCGTTCGGCCCACCTTTTAGGGTGCTTTGCTGCCATGTGGCGGATCATGCTGGTGGTGGTCAGGTTGCTGGTGTTTACACCCCTGGTCATCTTGGTACGGCACAGATTACAAATTACAATACGTTTATCGTCAGCAATTTCCTCAAAAAAGCGCCAGACAGCGGAACACCTAACCCTTGGCAAGGGAGCTTGCCGCAAGGGGCTGCTTCGGGGAACAGTTGCGGGCCTGGTTGGCGTGGCCTGCCTTCTCCCTTTTGCCACCCCACTGCCTCTTCCAGCCTGTTGCGCTGCTGTGGATCCCTCCCCCTCTGTACTGCTGTCCTTGCTTGGCTTGCCACCTTCTCAGGTTGGCCCAGCTATTTCATCGTCCACCACCTCCTCTTCCACATCCTCACTCTGGTCCTCCTCCTGACATGGTGAACTAACAAGAACCTGACTTAACTGCGTCTCATCCTCATCCACAACCTCTTGAGACACTAATTGCCCTTGACTTAATGGCAACTGTGTCTCATCATCATCATCCACCTCGGGAGAAAATACTTGTCGTTCCCCACCGTCATCGTCTTCAGACTGTGTTTGCTCAATAGGTTGGGAATCAGGGCACAATATCTCCTCATGTCCCACTTCAAGCGGCCTTGGCGAGAGGCCCAAGCCAAGGAACGGTGATAAAAAAAGCTCCTCGGAATATCCTATGTGGGATTATCTCTTTGTTCAGACTCTGCATGGTGGGAGGAAGGAGGATCAGGGTGAGGATGCGGTTGCCCAGACTCTTGGCTACTGAGACTGGACTTTGTGGAAGAGAGGGTGGTGCTTAACCGACTGGAAGCATTATCAGCTGAAATCCAACCCACTACCTGCTCGCACTGGTGTGGAGACAAGAGTTGTGTCTTGCGCTGCCCTGCAAACTGTGACATGAAGCTAGGAATTGTGGATGACTTTGTCTCTTGGGCTCTGCCAGCAGGCACAGTTTCACCGCATCCTGAGCCTTCGCCTCTGCGTTCACCATCAGCAGCACGCCCACTTCCCCACTCCTTTCTGCTCGCCTTGCGCTTATTGTATAGTATATATGCAACTTGGTCACAACTACAGTAGTGCAGATTTTTATTAACTGTATGATCAGAACAATTTAATGTCCTGAAAATTTAATATTCTGAATGCGCAAACGTTATAGAGCAGCCGCAAATGAGGTACTGCGGCCTAAATTAACGGTGTTAATTGTAACAACGGATGTCAGCTATATAGACTTTTGAACGGTTGTAATACGCTGTGCACCTAGCGTTACTGACAGGGCACACTTGGGTTTTTTTTGCCACCCCCCAAAAAAAAAGCTGACGTATTTCACAATGGACTTCGGTCTTTTTGGAACAGAAACAATCTTTCTACCTATCCAAATCCTATCCCTATAGTTTAATTCCCTACTTGCTTAAATTAAACTGCAGATACAAATGAGGAACTGCGGCCTAAATTAAAGGTATTAAATGTAACAACGGACGTCAGTTACATAGACTTTTGAACGGTTGTAATACGCTGTGCACCTAGCGTTACTGACAGGGCACACTTGGGGTTTTTTTTTGCCAAAATAAATGATGTATTTCGCAATGGACTTTGGTCTTTTTGGAACAGAAACAATCTTTCTACCTACCCAAATCCTATCCCTATAGTTTAATTCCCTACTTGCTTAAATTAAACTGCAGACGCAAACCAGGAACTGCGGCCTAAATTAACGGTATTAAATGTAACAACGGATGTCAGCTACATAGACTTTTGAACGGTTGTAATACGCTGTGCACCTAGCGTTACTGACAATCGTCAACGGAGACCAAACCTTCTCAGCCACTTTTGAGATATCATGGTGGGCTTCTGGGCCTCCCTCTTCTGCTCTGAGTTTTCCCCAGCTCCCACTGTCGCTACACTCACTGCCATTGCCATGGCTACAGGAGCCACTGTTACCACCACCATCAACACAGGTATGCATAGGGTCACCAGTGTCCTCCCCAGGGCAGCCCAAATGGTGATGACTCTCACACAAGTCATCAATAGGGAGACTTACTTGACTACTTTTTAGGAAAAAGGAAGGCAGCCCACTAGGAAGGGGCAGGGAAGACAGAGAGGACTCCACTGGAGGAGGAGCAAGAGGAATGCTATGACCCCAGGCTCCACAGACAGTGTAGGACACCAAAATCACCTCCATTTCATCCTGCTGCATCTGAGCTGAGGAGTAATTCACAATGTCATCTTCTTTCCCCTCAACAACAAGCTTTGTCTTTCTGAAGCCAGCAGGGACAACAATGGCCTACTACTACTACTGGTGTTGTTACTACCCACATTCTGGCGATAGATTTTGGAATCCTTCTGTACCCCTCATATTTTTGGACCTCTCAGATAATGTTGTGCACTACCATCTGTATTCTTGTAGTAATCACATATATATGAGCGTTTGAATATAATGAGCAGCAACCCAAGCAAAAATTGATTCGGAAACGTGTGGAGACAGAAATAAAGGAAAACTGATTTAGTTTAAGTGACAGATTTGTGGTCTACCTTGTGTATTGTTGTAGTAATCACATATATATGCAGGTTTAGTTAAATTGAACAATTCCCCCAAAAATTAAATTTCAACCGTGTGGATATAGAATAAATAGAAATGGATGATTGAGGCCTGATGCTCAAATTTCACGTTAACACTTACAGGTAGATTGCTGCACTACGCTGTGTTTCACTGTAGTAATCACATATATATGCCTGTTTAATTAAGTTGAACAATCCCCCAAAAGCTTAAATTCTAACCATGTGGATATAGAATAAACGGAAACAGGCAATTGAGGCCTGACCCTTAATATAGTGTTTACACTCACAGGTAAATTGTTACCCTAGTGCAATGATGGCTAACCTCCGGTACTCCTGCTGCAGTAAAACTACAACTCCCAGGATGCTCCATTCATTTCTGTGTAGTTCTGAGAACAACCAAGCAAGTAAGCGATTCAACCCTAATATTTTGTTCTCAATCACTGATCACTGATACAGTTTTTTAAGCTAAAACAAAAAACTAAGGTCTCACTAGTATTCTATATGCTATGCTGAATTAATGGTAGAAAGCTTAAAAAAAATAATGTATTTCCTTACAGGAAGCTGCTTTTGAGGCTTGCAGCAGATGCAGATGATAGGAGGCACAGCAGCCACAGCTCCTCTCTTCTTACTCCCTGGCTAACAGATTACCTGCTTGTTTCTATTCTAAACACACAATTCTTCTTTGTAGTTCTACCCTTTCCCTTTACTCTTCCTGGCAGTAGAATACAAGCTTGATTGATTTCTGAAATCCCTGATTATTTTTTTCACTCTCCCTGACTCCCTGACTGACTTTTCTGGCAGACACTGTAAGTCCCAACAACTTGAAACCAAACTCAGCTTTGGTTCCGACTAATACCTTGGAACCAAAGCAAAGTTCGGTTTCAAGTTTTAAAGTGGTTTTCCATATAAAAAAAATCAACTTCCGAACTTATTCAACAAAGTCACGTGCAACTTTGTGAATAACTTACTTTGGCACAGAGCCCATACATTCTAATACTGTACTGAGACAAGTCTCCATACAGTATTATTACAAAGTTTTGAACGAAGCGACTTTAGATTAAGCACCTGAAGCTCACTTCGCTCAACTCTACTACTAGACAAGCAGGCAAGGGTACCGTGACAAAAGCACCACTGGACGAAGTGCACTGGTATGACTTGTGGCCAAACCCAGTGGGCAGAAACTGACTGAGCCCCTAGTGGTGTGGATGAACTTATCTGAGGGCTTGCACCTCCAGGATGGTCCCAATGCACTTGGCCACTCACCTGCCAAGACAGATGCTGGTGCAAGCGATTCAGACAAACACAAGGACTGGAACCCAGGGACCAATCAGAACACAGGGCACCGTGAAGACAAGGCAGGACATGAACCAGACAATACACAGAACCGGACTAACAGATGTCTGTTCCCCATGCAGAGTTAGTCCATGAGCGAACAAACAGAGGTGCACAACACCCACAGAAAAATAACTCCTTACTGGCCTCAACCAATGCCGAAGTGGAACGGTTTATGCAATGATCAAGAAAGCTCTTAGGATTGCCACCACGGTAGTCAAGGATGTAACTGAAGAATTGTACAGATTCCCTAGACAATACAGAGCCACGCCACACTCTAAAGAAACTCCGCTATCTAGTTCTCTTTTCAACAGGCCTTTGTGCATCACACTCCCAAACACCCCTGTAGTTTCTGCCCAGATTCCATTTCTCAATGATTCCATTTCAAAATAAAAGATGAAGAGATATGCAGATAAGTCATCTCTGGAAACAACTGGAAGTAGATGATTGGGTCCTTGTTAAAAGGTTAAAACCTAGTGACAAATTATCACCACACCATCCTGAACCCCTTCAGGTCGCACAAGTCAAAGTTACCATGGTTACTGCTCAACTCCATGGTCGTCAGGTCACAATAAATGGCTATGAGCTAGGTACAGTCAATACAGATGAAGTAGATGATGATGAAATCCTGCCATATGCAACTGGTTCAGCAACACCAACAAGGGATAGCTCAGAGAATTTACAGACTTTATCTGGTAATGAGACGTCTCAGTGCTATCCTACAAGTACAAGTCGAAGCTCACCGGCTCACCTCATGGGTTATGTTCTACATTTGAACTTTCCTATTAATGATTTATTGTCCATTTATGATGGTTACATTTATTTATTTATTTAATTACATTTTTTTTATAAGAAGGAGAGGCCTGGCTGAGCGTGGCAGAGCATCAGCTATAACATACAGCTGACACTCTGCTTGAAATGGCCTTAGAGACCACTGTATGGTAGGGGCTAACCATCGGGCCGCTGCTCTGCCGTTGCATCAGCCTGATGCTTGAAGGGTTATCAGAGGGAGGAAGCTTCCTCCCCCATCAGGATGCTGTGCTGCTGTGGCAGCATCTCAATGGTTACCATGGTAACCAGACACCTTCACAGGCATCCGGCTTGCTATGGTATATCTATGCTAAAGGCAGAAGCCTGATCAGGCTAAGTGTAAATGAAAATACACTGCAGTACAATATAAAGTGTACTGCAGTGTATTGTAGAGCCACCAGACCCACTGGATCTTTAAGAACCAAGTGGGTCTGAGTCAAAAAAGAGTATGAAAAAGTGAAAAAAGTAAAAACATCTTTCTATATCCATACATATATCTGGTTAAAAATGTAAAGGATAAAAACACTAAACATGTTTGGTATTGCTGCATCCATAACGATCTGATCTATAAAAGGATCATGTTACTTAAAAAAAAAAAAAAAAAGAAAAACTATGATGGAATTGTAATTTTGTAATTTGTAATAAAAAGTGATCAAAAAAGTCATATGTATCCAAAATTATGAGCAATCATTTACCTCATCCCACAAAATAGTCCAAAAAATAAAAAAATATATGACTTTCAGAAAACATGATTTTTTTTAAAATGCTTTTATTGTGTGAAATAAAATTTAAAAAATGCACATATTAGGTATAACAGTGTCCGTAACAACCTGTTCTATAAAAATATCATGTGATCCAACCCGTCTGCTCAATGCCTTAAAAAATAAAAACTGTGCCAAAAAAGTTTTTTTTATCACCCTACATCACAAAAAGTGTAATACCAAGTGATCAAAAAGTCATGTGTCCCAAAATGGTACCAATCAAACTGTCATCTTATCCCATAAAAAATGAGACACTACCATAAGAAAACTGTCCAAAAAATTTAAAAAGGCTTTCTGAAAATGGAGATACAAAAACATGATTTTTTTTCAAAAATGCTTTTCTTGTGTAAAATAAAATTATAAAGATGCACATATTAGGTACTGCCATGTCTGTAACAACCTGCTCTATAAAAATATCATGTGATCCAACTCGTCTGGTGAACGCCATAAAAATAAAAACTGTGCCAAAAAAGCCATTTTTATCACCCTACATCTCAAAAAGTGTAATACCAAGCGATTAAAAAGTCATATGTGCCACAAAATGGTACTAATCAAACTGTCATCTCATCCTGCAAAAAATGAGACCCTACCTAAAAAAATGTCATACCCACCACAGTCCTACAAATAGCATCATGATTTCTCTTTGCTCCTCCCATTCACTTGGCTGATAACATGACTGTGACACCACCACAGGTCCGGTACACATAATGTACTGGTTAGTCTGGAGCTGCTCCTGGTGAGGGAAATGTCTGTGAGGGGCAGAGCTCCTCAGGAGAGGGGCGGGGCTTCCTGTGTGCTGAATCTGGCAGGCTGGTGATACCGCTCTCCTGACTAGAAAAAGACCATGCAGAAAAATATGCATTAGTATTTTTTCAGGGAGTAAAATAGCCTTAACAGGCATCTATTGTTGACCTCTAGTAGACACTGAACAAATGTACTCTGCTGTACATAGCATTGTGTGTCTTATTCACTCATGTGTGAGTGTATGTTGTGACCATCAGTAAAGGAGATCTATATCAGGCTTATAATACCATGGTTATGTTTGTTAGATGCAATAGATTGCTGCAATAATGTTATCTATTGCATCTACAAATATTGGATTTTATACAGAATGGAAAGTGATAAATAGATCTGCTGATTACAGGTTGTAGCATACAAGCTGTCTGTATGTAAGTGGCTGATACCTGTGCTATGTAACAGGATGTGTGGGCAAGGCAGCAGAGCTGTGCTGGTGCATGTGAAATCCACAGGAACACCCACAGAGCCTCAGAGCAGATAAGAACAGTATGCATTTCTGAGTGCATGTGAAGCAAAACTGAGACCAACAAACAAAGAAGTACAATTTTATTATGTGTTGCATTACAGTAAGATATGGGTTTATTGATTTTTAAAGCACAAAGGTTGGCAGCTATGGCAGTTACAGGGTCAGTTACATCACAATGCACAGCTTCAGTTTGAGGCAGGAAGGGAGTAGTGATGTCTGCAATATATTATGTTGCGTCTGTGGTAAGGTATTTACAAAGCCATGTGAGGATGACACCATTAGTACAGGAGAAGAGGTGGATGATCCAGGGCTCCCAGTCACCAACGGCTGAATAAGAGATGGATCAGAGGTAAGTAGAGCAGTGCTTACCACAGAGAAATGCTCTGCAGGAATTTATCTAAGCACTGGAGTTTCCTATGAGGACCTTTTTGCACCATCTTGCTGCATAGCCTGCAATGATGAGAAAATCTTTGTACTAGAGATAAGCAAATCGATTCCAAATGAATCGGATTTGTTACAAATTCATTCCCCAAACAAATCTGAAGTCTTTGCAATTTGCTTTGGACTAATCGTGCATAATGGTGCACAGGGCCGTTTTAGTGTGAAAATTGCCAGGGTAAACCAGGATAGAGGATGAAGATGGATGATAACATGAGATTGGGAGGAAGTGGGGGGCTTGATCTGAATAGCTTAGAGGCTGAAAGACTGTTTAATCAGCCAATCAAGGGATAGTAGGTAGATGCAAGGCAAGTCCTTGTGCTGAGAAAGAATCGTCATTCTGTGTTCAGCTTGTGATCAGGCAGGATGTCTTGTGGCAGCGTCTGGCAAAAAGCTATTACAGACACAAGCCATTAATGTAGTTGATAGGGACACTATAGTGAGAGAATAAAAAGATATAGTTGTATATATTTTAGGGAATTTGATTAGGGAAAGTACCCCAGTAGCATACATTCTGCTACAAACATTGAGCAATTGCTCTTTTTCTTCTGAAAACCAGTTTAAATTTACTTTTGTAATTGGCCATTTCAGTGCATTATACTCGTGTTACTGCATATGTTGCATATTATAGCAAGATAATGGGCAGTTACAACAAAAGCAATACTGCTATAATACCATTTTTATACCCATGTTATTGAATGCATTTTATTTTTAGTGCAAAAAACATGTTGTGTTATTGCAAGATACCATGTAGTTCAAACACATTTTACTGCAATAATTGCATTGTTATAACAATGTTAGTGAACGCATTACTGTGATAAACTCTATAGTTCAAGCACATTTACTGCAAAAATTGCATTCTTATACCTGCGTTATTGAACACATTCCATTACTGAAATATACTGCGTAGTTTAAAGACATTTATTGCCAACATTTCATTGTCAAGCCCATGTTATTATACACATTACTGTATCATACAATGTAGTTTACAGACATTTTACTTCAAAAACTGCATTCATCTACCTGTGTTAATCAAACGTATTATTGTATCATACCATGTAGTGCAAAGACATTTTACTACAAAAATTAAAATTTTATACCCATGTTAGTGAACACATTACTGCAACAGGCCATGTAGTTCAAAGACATTTTACTGCAAAAACTCAATTATTACCAAAGTAAATTGTAAATACCAGTGTGCAGCGTGTTTGTAGGTGGAGAGAGATATTTAAGTTCTGTTTTTAATTACGGACAAGACACTACCATTTAATAATTTGTATATCAAACCAATGACTTTTAATTTATGGGAAACTTGTGAATTTTTGCAACAAAACCCCATAGATACTCAAGATAGTCATCCTGTTGATGTCTTGTGTGAGAACAGTCAGCATTTGGACTGCCATGAGAAGGAGGTTCAGGCAGAGACATTGATTATATGTTGGACAAGACCTGGGAGCCAGATCAGGGTGCTATGGAGGTGACATTGGAGGAGGAGGGCGATGGCTGCATCTGCAATAAAGAACAGAGGCTAAAATCTCCCAAAAAACTGGCAGAGCCAGATCGGTCACCTCAGGAACTGGGGATGCGACTAGTACTGTGGGCATAGGCTCAAAATGAGACAGACCTACACCAAGCTCGACTGGCTCTAGCTATCCAAACAACTCCCGTATGGCAGTTTTTCTCCCCATTCATTGCTCCAATTGTTAAACTAGATTTATTTTAAGCTGTCATCTTAAAAGGTGTGTCCTTTATCAGAGCATGTGTTTTTCTGCTTCAGCTGGTGGCAGTTGAAGGATGGACCCGAGCATATGCTTCTGTCTCAGTGAGCAGGACAGTGAAATTAGAAAAAGAGCAAACAGCAGGTGATGCTATACAATTAGATTTTAGAGAATAACTCAGTAGCTATAATATATTTTAATTCCATGCAATTACAAAAGTATTTAGATCCAGGTGCTGGTTTGAAAATTGAAGAACATTTTAATTGGACAACCACTTTAAGGGTGAAAGCCAAGGAGTCCCTTCACACTTCTGTTTAGCCAGCATCAACCTGATCGCAGTTTAAAGGATCCACAGGTTACTATTAGTGTAACAAAACATTTTCAACCAAAGTTTTATGATAGTTTAATGTTTATAAAACAATATTCAGTCTTCTCAGGTGTTTTCATTTGTTACTGTGTAAAAACATTAAAAGGAACCTGTCACGTTGAACATGGTGTCTGAACTGAAGGCAACATGTTATAGAGCAGAAGAAGCTAATCAGATTGGTATATGGTTTTATGAAAAAATGTTCAGTATAACCTGTATTTCATTTATTTAATGTGTTGTTCATTATTCATTTATTGAATGTCCTGTTCATTCTGGACTTTGAAATCATGGAGGTTGTCCCATCAGTGATTGACAGTCTTCCCTCAATGACCATGTATACACAGATACCGATAGGACCTCCTCCTTGACTTCAAAAAACAGGATAAGCACAAAACTACAGTCATGGCCAAAAGTTTTGAGAATGATACAAATATTAATTTTTACAAAGTCTACTGCTTCAGTTTTTATAATGGCAATTTGCATATACTCCAGAATGTTATAAAGAGTGATCAGCTTAACAGCAATTACTTGCAAAGTCAATATTTGCCTAGAAAATGAACTTTATCCCCCAAAACACATTTCAACATCATTGCAGCCCTGCCTTAAAAGGACCAGCTAACATTGTTTCAGTGATTGCTCCATTAACACAGGTGTGGGTGTTGATGAGGACATGGCTGGAGATCAATCTGTCATGATTAAGTAAGAATGACACCACTGGACACTTTAAAAGGAGGCTGGTGCTTGGGCATCATTGTTTCTCTTCTGTTAACCATGGTTATCTCTAAAGAAACAAAGTCATCATTGCACTGCACAAAAATGGCCTAACAGGGAAGAGTATCGCAGCTAGAAAGATTGCACCTCAGTCAACAATCTATCGCATCATCAAGAACTTCAAGGAGAGAGGTTCCATTGTTGCCAAAAAGGCTCCAGGGCGCCCAAGAAAGACCAGCAAGCGCCAGGACCGTCTCTTAAAAGTGTTTCAGCTGCAGGATCGGGCTACCAGCAGTGCAGAGCTTGCTCAGGAATGGCAGCAGGCAGGTGTGAGTGCATCTGCATGCACTGTGAGACAGAGACTCTTGGAGCAAGGCCTGGTCTCAAGGAGGGCAGCAAAGAAGCCACTTCTCTCCAGAAAAAACATCAGGTACAGACTGATATTCTGCAAAAGGTACAGGGAGTGGACTGCTGAGGACTGGGGTAAAGTCATTTTCTCTGATGAATCCCCTTTTCGATTGTTTGGGACATCTGGAAAACAGCTTATTCGGAGAAGACGAGGTGAGCGCTACCACCAGTCTTGTCTCATGCCAACTGTAAAGCATCCTGAAACCATTCATGTGTGGGGTTGCTTCTCAGCCAAGGGAATCGGCTCTCTCACAGTCTTGCCTAAAAACACAGCCATTAATAAAGAATGGTACCAGAATGTCCTCCGAGAGCAACTTCTCCCAACCGTCCAAGAGCAGTTTGGCGATCAACAATGCCTTTTCCAGCATGATGGAGCACCTTGCCATAAAGCAAAGGTGATAACTAAATGGCTCAGGGAACAAAACATAGAGATTTTGGGTCCATGGCCTGGAAACTCCCCAGATCTTAATCCCATTGAGAACTTGTGGTCAATCATCAAGAGACGGGTGGACAAACAAAAACCTACAAATTCTGACAAAATGCAAGCATTGATTGTGCAAGAATGGACTGCTATCAGTCAGGATTTGGTCCAGAAGTTGATTGAGAGCATGCCAGGGAGAATTGCAGAGGTCCTGAAGAAGAAGGGTCAACACTGCAAATATTGACTTGCTGCATTAAGCTTAAGCTTTTGTTACTCATAATATGATTGCAATTATATTTCTGTATGTGATAAAAACATCTGACAAACACACATAAAAACCAGAGGGCAGCAGATCATGTGAAAATATAATATTTGTGTCATTCTCAAAACTTTTGGCCATGACTGTATATATCAATCTGTCCAGCTCCTACTGCTCTATAACATGCTGCCTGTAGATTGTTTTGCATTTTCATGATGACAGGTTCTCTGTAATACTGATCAACAGACTATTGTTCATGCTGCAGTTTTTTTGCAGATTTGTCTTCAGAATGTATTTCTGTTTAGATGCATTCAATTTACTTTCCATCTTCATAAGACTTTGACACGCTCCAATATAGCCATTATAGTTCAATTCACTATAGCCTTATAGCATTGACAGCCACAATGCCAGTTGTGTGTTTGTCATAAAAGTGCCAGCTATAGTCCCCATAATGCCAGCTACAGTAAATTACCATGTCAATTTCTTCATTTTATGCACAGTTCCGTTTTATTTATAGATAATTTGCATAAGATGTATATATTAGTTGTATATTTTACCATAATTTTGCATATACATTAAGTCAGTGATCACTTTGACTTTTGCTGCTTTGCTTGGAATGACCTTGAATAACTCCTGCTATTGACAATATTGCATGCTCTATATATACACAGTAATACTAAATTTAAATGAGGATAATGAAAGAACTACATTATAACATGAGAACACATACATGATTAAATGCATTTTCATCCTTGGTCTTCATCATTCAAATATTCCTGTCTCAAGGCACTCTATTAATCTATACAGGGTGCCTCTGCTTTGGATACCCCATCCAAATTATGTGTTTTCTCTCATGTCCTAGAAACGGATTCCAAGGTTCATTAAATATCTTGTAACCCTCCCTATCTACCTTGGTTGAGTCCTCATTAGAGATGAGCAAATTGATTTTAAAGTTTAAAAATTCAACCTACATTTTTCAAACAGCAAAGGGGAAGACAGTTCCAAGCAATCAAAGTACTTTCAGTTTAAGTAGAATTTATTCGGGAATGAATCAAGAGAATCAAATTTTGTGAGATTCACTCATCTCTACTCCTCATCATTACATGGTATAGCTTGGTTGGACCATGTAAACTATTCATCTTGGCATCCCAAATGGTGCATTAATGACCACCATCATAAGTCTAGGTGCTTAACTTTGATTATCAAACTATCTTAGGGCACAAAGATTAAGGGGATAATTTATTATAGACTGGCATTGCACACCAGTCTATGATATCCCCTCAGATGCCAGAGGATGTGCCTAATTTATGTGGGAGTACAGGCCATGTCATGTATTATGCACATCCTCCGGCAGTCTTTGTGACTCAACTGAATGTCCGAGCTGCCGTAGATTTCAGTTTTTTTTATTTACACCATGTCCCCTTTTCGGGAAGTGATGAGGGTAGTGTACAAATGTCATTTGCACCAAAATTTTATCACAGTAATGTAACAGAGCAACTTTTTTTTACAGCAGAAAAGTGTCGAGAGGGGCAATGATAAATCCCCCCTAAGTTTAATCTTATTTCACTTTGAGCAATGACAATATTATGACCATCCAAAACAACCAAATATTTATAGCTAGAAAAACATAGTCTCAAAAAAGAACCTCAATTATTATGAATCTGAATATTCGTTAGCATTCTTCATGGATATCTGTTATACATTACAAATACTAAACTAGAACATTAAAGAGGTTTTCCAGAATGTTTATATTGATGACCTATCCATAGGTGTCAAAAATCCAAAAAGCAAAGAGAGTAGCAAAGTTTTGAGAAAGCCGGAATAGAGGAGTCAGCAACAATGAGGTAATCAGGGAACAGCAGGGTTCCACACAGAAAGACTAGGAATCCACTATAGCCAGAGCCAAACCTTTGCAGGAGCTCTCTGGTGCATAGGGATACTGGCTTAATAGACCCCCCTTCTAGTTTAATCTTTATCCCAGGAAGGAATGTGCGCAGTCATAGGGGGGAATTTATCATTAGGAAAATATTTGAAGTCAGTTTTGCTTCAGTCTGTGTTGGAGTACTTTCTGCCACATTTATCAAACGTCACAGGTTGTTTGATAAATGTGGCTTGTCCTTAAACCTAACACTTCTGTCTAGAGAAGCTACTCCACTTTTCCTACTCCACCCTCCTCCTGGAGTGAGATTGCGACTATTTTGCGACTTTTTTTAAAAAGTCGCAATGATAAATCTGGAGTGAAACTCATTAACATGGCTAACCACACCCACTTTTCCACCCATATTACAAACTGGAGTGAGTGGTGTACACATGCAAAAAGTCGCAAAAGCCCTATCGTGCGACTTTCTGAAGACAGAATTCTGGAGTGAAGGTGTGATAAATCAGGGCCATAGGGTTTTAATCAAGTCTTTGGGCTTTGAGAAAGAAGAAAAGATGTATATAAAAGCAATAATAACAACAAAAAACCTTATCAACCTGCCTGGGGTCACTGGATGTATGTGCAATATTACTGTACCTTCACCTGACACTCATTTCACCAGTCTTAACAATCTGTAGTTGAAAAAAAAACAGATTAAGTGTCCCAGTGAGTATAATGTCTCAAGTGTTTAAAGTTTTCATTATTATTTTTCATCTTTATCTCATTCTTTCAACATGTAGAAGAAATCAGACTTGAATTTTTTTTTTTCAAATTAGTTTGACAATAGTGGTCTTCACGTGTCTTTTCTGACTAGATATTCCATTTTGCCTCCAGCAGTTCTCATAAAGAGCAAACAGCTTGCAGCATAAGACTTGTTCAGGACATTGTGGTTCTAGAAGTATTAAAGCTCCAAAATAAATTATGTCATGTAGTAAAAAAGTGACCTGTTGATGTTTTATTTGAAAGTCAGATGTACATAATTTACCTTGATTGCAAACTTTTTTTTGCTTTGCAATACTCAATGTTCATTGTTAAACCAATTCTACATTCTACTTAAAGGGGTTGTCTCACTTCAGTAAGTTGCATTTATCATGTGCAGAAAGTTAATATAAGCCACTTACTAATGTATTGTTATTATCCATATTGCTTCCTTTTAGGGATGAGCGAACCGAACCGTAACAAACCAGATTCGTTACGAACTTTCCCAAAAGTTCGGTTCGTCACCGAACCGAATTTTGAGAACGTTCGTAACAAATCTGGTTAAAATAACGGCGACGCAAAATATACGCATATTTATTGAGAATGTACGATAATGCGTACGCTAATGCGTATGAATTCATAAAATGCGTACACATTAGCGAACATTCTCAACTATGCGTATATTTAAGGTATGGAATATGCCATATTCCAGACCCTAAATATACGCATATTTGAGAATGTTCACTAATGTGTACACGCATTAGCGTACGCATTAGTGTACATTCTCAAATAAGCGTATATTTTGCGTCGCCATTATTTTGAGCGAACCGAACCGTAACGAACCTGATTCATAACGAATCTGGTAAAAAAAAAAAAACGGCGACGCAAAACTACTTTTTTCACAGACTAGACCAGGATACAAGGGATTATTACTCCTATAATCCCTTGTATCCTGGTTTTCTGTGAAAAACAAGATGTGTGACGTCACCCCCACAGCCCCGGAAGTGCCTGAGCGCGCCGACATTTTGTCAGTGCGTCTTCAGACATCCGAGAGAAAGGAGCTCCATAGATAGAGAGGGAAAAGAGATAGATAGATAGATAGATAGATAGATAGATAGATAGATAGATAGTCAAACAAGTAGATAGATACAGGGAGAGATAGAGAAGAAATAGAAAGGGTTAGTGAGAGAAGCAGGAGAGAGGAAGAGAAAGCTAGATATAGAAGTTAAGGTGATAGATTGGGAAAGAGGCTGAGAAAGAAAGAGATAGGTAGAGATAGGGAGAGGAAGTCATATAAATAAAAAAATTGTGACATCTAGGGAGAGATAGGGTAAGAAAAAAAAAATAGTGAGAGAAAAGAGTCAGGACAGGTAGCATTCCTGTTCCGTGAACGTACACACTACATGTTGCTGCTCAGCTGGTTGCCGTCAACCCCCGTTTAGCCACAACAAAAAAAGGTTAAAAAA
>ONZH01014888.1:0-33500 GCA_900303285.1 Rhinella marina | reverse complement strand
ATCTGAGGAAAAACGGAGTCTTTAGACTTCGGCTATTGCACCGCAAACCACTCAATTTTTCACTGCACTGTATAATATATAACTAAGAGGAAAAACGTATATTTTATACACTCTGGCTAGTGTGCAGTACATGACAGAATTTTTCACTGCACTGTATAATATATAACTTAGAGGAAAATCTTATATTTTCTACACTCCGGCTAGTGTGCAGCACACAACAGAATTTTTCACTGCACTGTATAATATATAACTCAGAGGAAAAACTTATATTTTCTACACTCCGGCTTGTGTGCAGCGCACGACAGAATTTTTCACTGCACTGTATAATATATAACTGAGAGGAAAAACGTATATTTTCTACACTCTGGCTAGTGTGCAGCACACGACAGAAATTTTTCACTGCCCTGTATAATATATAACTGAGAGGAAAAAACTTATATTTTCTACACTCTGGCTAGTGTGCAGCACACGACATAATTTCGCACTGCACTGTAGTAAATATATCTGAGAGGAAAAACGTAGTCTTTAGACAGCGGCTATTGCACCGCAAACCACTACATTTTTCACTGCACTGTCTAATATATAACTGAGAGGAAAAACTTATATTTTATACACTCCAGCTAGTGTACAGCACACGACAGAATTTTTTACTGCACTGTATAATATATAACTAAGAAGAAAAACTTATTTTCTACACTCAGGCTAGTGTGCAGCACACGACTGAATTTTTCACTGCACTGTATAATATATTACTGAGAGGAAAAACTTATATTTTCTACACTCCGGCAAGTGTGCAGCACACGACAGAAATTTTTCACTGCACTGTATAATGTATGACTGAGAGGAAAAACTTACATTTTCTACACTCGGGTTAGTGTGCAGCACACAACATAATTTCGCACTGCACTGTAGTATATCTGACTGAGAGGAAAAACGTAGTCTTTAGATGGCGGCTATTGCACCGCAAACCACTCAATTTTTCACTGCACTGTATAATATATAACTGAGAGGAAAAACTTATATTTTCTACAGTCTGGCTAGTGTGCAGCACACAACACAATTTCGTACTACACTGTAGTAAATATATCTGAGGAAAAACTGAGTCTTTAGACGTCGGCTATTGCACCGCAAATCACTCAATTTTTCACTGCACTGTATAATATATAACTAAGAGGAAAAACGTATATTTTATACACTCTGGCTAGTGTGCAGCACATGACAGAATTTTTCACTGCACTGTATAATATATAACTTAGAGGAAAATCTTATATTTTCTACACTCCGGCTAGTGTGCAGCACACAACAGAATTTTTCACTGCACTGTATAATATATAACTTAGAGGAAAAACTTATATCTTCTACACTCCGGCTAGTGTGCAGCACACGACAGAAATTTTTCCCTGCCCTGTATAATATATAACTGAGAGGAAAAACGTATATTTTCTACACTCTGGCTAGTGTGCAGCACACGACATAATTTCGCACTGCACTGTAGTAAATGTAGCTGAGAGGAAAAACGTAGTCTTTAGACGGCGGCTATTGCACCGCAAACCACTAAATTTTTCACTGCACTGTCTAATATATAACTGAGAGGAAAAACTTATATTTTCTACACTCCGACTAGTGTGCACCACAGGACAGAATTTTTCACTGCACTGTATAATATATTACTGAGAGGAAAAACTTTTATTTTCTACACTCCGGCTAGTGTGCAGCACACGACAGAATTTTTCACTGCACTGTATAATATATAACTAAGAGGAAAAACTTATATTTTCTATACTCCGGCTAGTGTGCAGCACACAACAGAAATTTTTCACTGCACTGTATAATGTATAACTGAGAGGAAAAACTTATATTTTCTACACTCTGGCTAGTGTGCAGCACACGACAGAATTTTTCACTGCACTGTATAATATATAACTGAGAGGAAAAACTTATATTTTCTACACTCTGGCTAGTGTGCAGCACACGACACAATTTCACACTGCACTGTAGTAAATATGTCTGAGAGGAAAAACGTAGTCTTTAGACGGCGGCTATTGCACCGCAAACCACTCAATTTTTCATTGCACTGTATAATATATAACTGAGAGGAAAAACGTATATTTTATACACTCCGGCTAGTGTACAGCACACGACAGAATTTTTCACTGCACTGTATAATATATAACTGAGAGGAAAAACTTATATTTTCTACACTCTGGCTAATGTGCAGCACACGACAGAATTTTTTACTGCACTGTATAATATATAACTGAGAGGAAAAACTTATATTTTTTACACATTGGCTAGTGTGCAGCACACGACACAATTTCGCACTGCACTGTAGTAAATAAATCTGAGAGGAAAAACTTAGTCTTTAGACGGCGGCTATTGCACCGCAAACCACTCAATTTTTCACTGCACTGTATAATATATAACTAAGAGGAAAAACGTATATTTTATACACTACGGCTAGTGTGCAGCACACGACAGAATTTTTCACTGCGCTGTATAATATATAACTGAGAGGAAAAACTCATATTTTATACACTCCGGCTAGTGTGCAGCACACGACAGAAATTTTTCACTGCACTGTATAATGTATAACTGAGAGGAAAAACTTATATTTTCTACACTCCGGCTAGTGTGCAGCACATTACACAATTTCGCACGGCAATGTAGTAAATATATCTGAGAGGAAAAACGTAGTATTTAGAAGGCGGCTATTGCACAGCAAACCACTCAATTTTTCACTGCACTGTATAATATATAACTGAGAGGAAAATCTTATATCTTCTACACTCCGGCTAGTGTGCAGCACACGACAGAATTTTTCACTGCACTGTATAATATATAACTGAGAGGAAAAACTTATATTTTCTACACTCCGGCTAGTGTGCAGCATACGACAGAATTTTTTACTGCACTGTATAATATATAACTGAGAGGAAAAACTTATATCTTCTACACTCCGGCTAGTGTGCAGCACACGACAGAAATTTTTCACTGCCCTGTATAATTTATAACTGAGAGGAAAAACGTATATTTTCTACACTCTGGCTAGTGTGCAGCACACGACACAATTTCGCACTGCACTGTAGTAAATATATCTGAGAGGAAAAACGTAGTCTTTAGACGGCGGCTATTGCACCGCAAACCACTCAATTTTTCACTGCACTGTATATTATATAAATGAGAGGAAAAACGTATATTTTATACACTACGGCTAGTGTGCAACACACAACAGAATTTTTCACTGCACTGTATAATATATAACTGAGAGGAAAAATTTAGATTTTCTACACTCCGGCTAGTGTGCAGCACACGACAGAAATTTTTCACTGCACTGTATAATTTATAACTGAGAGGAAAAACTTATATTTTTTACACTCTGGCTAGTGTGCAGCACACGACACAATTTTGCACTGCACTCTAGTAAATATATCTGAGAGGAAAAAAGTGCCAAGGAGCACTGTGCAAGCGATCATATTGAAATGGAAGGAGTATCAGACCACTGCAAATCTACCAAGACCCGGCCTTCCCTCTAAACTTTCATCTCAAACAAGGAGAATACGTATCAGAGATGCATCCAAGAGGCCCATGATCACTCTGGATGAACTGCAGAGATCTGCAGCTGAGGTGGAAGAGTATGTCCATAGGACAACAATCAGTCGAACACTTCACAAATCTGGCCTTTATGGAAGAGTGGCAAGAAGAAAGACATTTCTCAAAGATATCCATAAAAAGTCTTGTTTACAGTTTGCCACAAGCCACCTGGGAGACACACCAAACACATGGAAGAAGGTGCTCTGGTCAGATGAAACCAAAATCAAACTTTTTGGAAACAATGCAAAACGATATGTTTGGTGTAAAAGCAACACAGCTCATCACCCTGAACACATCATCCCCACTGTCAAACGTGGTGGCAGCATCATGGTTTGGGCCTGCTTTTCATCAGCAGGGACAGGGAGGATGGTTAAAATTGATGGGAAGATGGATGGAGCCAAATACAGGACCATTCTGGATGAAAACCTGTTGCTCTACAAAAAGACCTGAGACTAGGACGGAGATTTATCTTCCAACAAGACAATGATCCCAAACATAAAGCAAAATCTACAATGGAATGGTTCAAAAATAAACGTATCCAGGTCTTAGAATGGCCAAGTCAAAGTCCAGGCCTGAATCCAATTGAGAATATGTGGAAAGAGCTGAAAACTGTGAACTGCTGTTCTCAAACGCTCTCCATCCAACCTCAAAGAGCTCGAGCTATTTTGCAAGAAAGAATGGGCAAGAATTTCAGTCTCTAGATGTGCAAAACTGATAGAGACATACCCCAAGCAACTTGCAGCTGTAATCGCAGCAAAAGGTGGCGCAACAAAGTATTAATGCAAGGGGGCCGAATAATTTTGCATGCGCAACTTTTCAGTTTTATTGTTACAAAAAAAGTTTAAATGATCCAGTAAATTTTGTTCCACTTCACAATTGTGACCCACTTGTTGTTGATTCTTCACCAAAAATTTTAAATGTTATATCTTTTTGTTTGAAGCCTGAAATGTGGCAAAAGGTTGAAAAGTTCCAGGGGGCCGAATAGTTTTGCAAGGCACTGTATATACAGTATTCCACAAAAGTGAGTACACCCCTGACATTTATGTAAATATTTTATTATATCTTTTCATGGGACAACACTGAAGATATGACACTTTCCCTCCCCACCGTCATGTGACCCATTAGTGTTACAAGGTCTCAGGTGTGAATGGGGAGCATAAATATTAAATTTGGTGCTATCTCTCTCTTCATACTGTTCACTGGAAGTTCAACATGGCACCCCATTGCAAAGAACTCTCTGAGGATCTGACAAAAAAATAATTGTTGCTCTACATAAAGATGGCCTAGGCTATAAGAAGGTTGCCAACACCCTAAAACTGAGCTGCAGCATGGTGGCCAAGACTTTACAGCGGTTTAACAAGACAGGTTTCACTCGAACAGGCCTCGCCATGGTCGACCAAAGAAGTTGAGTGCACATAATTAGTGTCATATCCAGAGGTTTCATGAGTGCTGCCAGCATTGCTGCAGAGGTTAAAGAAGAGGGGGGTCAGCCTGTCAGTGCTCAGACTATACGCCGCACACTGTATCAAATTGGTTATAAATATTATGCACAAGAAATCCTGCAAACAGTTTGCTGAACACAGGCAGACTAAGGACATGGATTACTGGAACCATGTCCTGTGGTCGGATGAAACCAAGATAAACTTTTTTGATTCAGATGGTGTCAAGAATGTGTGGTTGCAACCAGGTGAGAAATACAAAGACAAGTGTGTCGTGCCTCCACTCTAGCATGGTGGTGGGAGTGTTGTGGTTTGGGGCTGCATGAGTGCTGCCAGCTGTGGGTAGCTAAAGTTTATTGAGGGAACCAGGAATGCCAACATGTACTGTGACATACTGAAGCAGAGTATGATCCCCTCCCTTTGGAAACTGGGTCGCAGGGCAGTATTCCAACATAATAATGACCCCAAACAAACCTCCAAGACAACCACTGCATTGCTAAAAAAAACTGAGGGTAAAGTTGCTTAACTGGCAAGCATGTCTCCAGACCTAAACCCTATTGAGCATCTGTAGGGCATCCTCAAACAGAAGGTGGAGGAGGCCAAACTCTCTAACATCCATTATGTCCTCATGGAGGAGTGGAAGAGGATTCCAGTGGCAACCTGTGAAGCTCTGGTGAACTCCATGCCTAAGGGAGTTAAGGCAGTGATGGAAAATAATGGTGGCCACACAATATATTGACATTTTGGGCACAATTTGGCCATTTTCACTTAGGGGTGTACTCACTTTTGTTGCCAGTGGTTTAGACATTAATGGCTGTTGAGTTATTTTGAGGGCACACCAAATTTACAGTGTTATACAAGCTGTACACTGACTACTGACTGAGATAGAATAAAATATTTACAAAAATGTGAGAGGTGTATTCACTTTTGTGAGATACTATATGTCAGTGTATTTCAGACATCATTTACTATTGCTGTAATTGTGTTCAAGAGCTTGGGAGGGGGCAGGAGGGGAAAAAGTCATAAAAAATAAACAAAAACAATAAACAATTTCTTCCTAAAATTTTGAGTCCTAGGAGACTAAAGGGTGTTATATACCATACCAATATTCAGGGCAATTGGATCAACTTTGGTTTGGTCCGAATCGATGCACTCTAAACCGAACTTTTTCAAACGTTACCAAACCTGAACCAAATCGAATGTCAAGTGGTTCACTCATCTCTAGCCAGAACCTCTCAAAAAAACGTCATGCCTAGATTAGCTTCTATTATGGTCAGCTCGGGAACTAATGATGAGGCTGATGGGCCAGACCCAAAATGTGCCAGACCTAACCCAAGCTCGGCTGCTGCTAGGTTTTTGCAAGAATTTCCCATCTGGCAATTTTTATGCACCCTGCCGGAAGATGAAAGTATAACCGTGTGCAATATATGTAGGATAAAAATGAGCTGTTGGCTTTCAAACACAGACATATGCACCACGGCTCAATTGCAGCAGATGATGCACCATCACCAGTTACAGTTGGAAAACCGGTGACCAACAGCTAGTGCAACGCAAATGTCCTCCTTTTCCCATTCACCTTAGAAGCAGACAGGCTGCATCCACATGCAGTACAAGTTCCTTGTCATCCTTATCATCACTTACTGCTTCTCCTGCTCAGACTCCTTCTCCTCCACCTTCTCTGTGTCAACAACCATTTATAACAGAAAGTGCGGCTAGATACTGTAACTCTAGATGTTCAACAATCCGATGGTGCATAGGCTTATCTCTCACCTGGCCAAGTTGCTGGCAGTGGAGTCTAAGCCATACCAATTAGTAGAGTTTGTTTTATTTAGGGAGCTGATGACATGCGCTCAGCCTAGCTGGAAGATACCAGCATTATTTCTGCAAAAAAGCCATCCCTGCCACTTCTGCCATCATGCCAGTGCTGTTGTCAGCCTCCCTGTCTACATGTTCCTTACCGTACGGCTGCTGCTGTTGCCATCATGCCATTTTTTATGCCTGCCTACCATCATGTTCTGTACCATATGGCTGCATCTGCAGTCACCGCAACAGCTGCTATTCCATCTATTACCCCTACTGGAACTACTACTACACACAACTACTAACACTTTTGCATTTTTGTGAATTACTATTGTTAGTAGCATTAATAGTATTAATACAAGCATAATTCTTGTGCATAACAAGTCACACTACAAGTACAGGCAGGCATTCTGGTCCGTTAAGGCCTAATTTTTGGAGGTTTGTGTAGAATGACAATTAACATTTGCTGTGTGTCTAAATACGGGCATGCATATGCTTACATTAATGCATAATGCATTAATGAATCTTTGGACACTTGGTCCCAGCAAGTCATTGTCTTTTTCCCATAACAATATGTGTGTGTTTAAACAACATTGACCCAATAAGGGCAATTTTTGGGAACTTTCTAATATAACACATGCAACAGTGCAGTGTTTTTTAAACATGCTGTTTGTTAAAACCATCAAACTTGCATTTAATCATATATTTGTCAGTGTCACTATTTTCTATTGACATCATTTCATTTAAGAGCTTAGGGAGAGAAAGAGCATACAATTATTATTATTATTTTTTTTTAAAGTGATAACATCTTTTCCTAAAAAAATTTAAGTACTAAGAGACAAAGGGGTTTTATATGCCAACTGGAGCAACTTTCATTTGTAACAAATTATTTTGGTACAAATAGTTTTTTTTTAATTCAGTGATTCGGACACAATACGAATTTTAAGAACATCCTTAGGGCCATGCAAACAAACGTATTTTCTTTCCGCGTCCGTTCCGTTTTTTTGCGGACCGTATGCGGAACCATTCATTTGAATGGGTCTGCAAAAAAACAAAAACTGAAGTTTGTTTGCATCCCGTTTCCGTATGTCCATATTTCCGTTCCACAAAAAAAATAGAACATATCCTATTATTGTCCGCATTACGGACAAGGATAGTACTGTTCTATTAGGGGCCAGCTGTTCTGTTCTTCCTTATATTTTGCAGCTCCTTTTTTTGCGGACCACAAAATACATACGGTCGTGTGCATGAGCCCTTAGTATGAAACATTCTAAAAAAAATATTAATGTTTCCTACACAAGGCAATAGAAAGAAGGCAATGTGTTCATCTCCACATAGATTCAGTTTTGGGTAGTCCTATTAGGTTGTAATTTCCCACCAACACTAAGGCCACTGTCATACAGTCAGTACTTTGCATCAGTATTTGTATGCCAAAACCAGGAGCGGAACCTACAAAGTATAATGGAAGGATTTGTGCCTCTTTCATGTTCTGGAACCATGCCTGGTTTTGGTTTACAACTATAGAAGAAAAATATGTGTGACTTTGTGAAAGTGGTCTTAGTAGATGTTACTGTTTTTTCCACCCAGTTAGATTACAGTCAAGTCCTTTTAGTACCTCGATACCAATACATACATAAAAAAAAAAACGTTCCCAGATTTGTTATAATTAGAATTCACAATTGTAAAATGTTGTTTTTGGTGGAAAATAATTATAATTTCTAATTCACTGTATATTGTCTGATGTTTATATGGAATGTTATTTTACTTTGAAGAATTTTCATGCTCTAATTCAGAAATAAAATGAAGCAAGCGATTTAAATTTCTACACAAATAAATATATCAAATGAAATTATGTCCTCTTTTCACAGTAATTAAAGATTCAGCCTTGTAAACAGTGACTTGGAATGATTTTATGACAAATGACCAAAAACATATCAACCATGAAAACTCGGCCCTGCAAAAATCCCTAAAGCACATGAGACTCAATCAATGTGGAATAGATGCCAGCTTCTGTGATAGAAGTATTCACTCATCCAACATTCGGTGTGATGACAGCCAGTTTTTGTCCATGAATGGTAGTATCCCACATAGTCAGACAAAAAGCAATCTTTTGAAAACTGTTTAACTATTTATATGCAAATAAAACAAACTATTGCTTAATTTAGATGAATTAGATACACTAAAATTCCTACAATAAAATAAAATAGACAGTTCTAAGAAGCCAACTGAATTCAAAACAAATATCCAGTCCTATAAAGTGATCAGTTGCTGTCCAGATTTTTTTGTGGAGGCTATTTTTGAAAGTGATTGTAAGTTAGCAGTGGAACTAAATGGCCCATCTGTTGTGCAATGGACGAGATGGTTACAGCTGATAGGTAAGAGTACGAGGTGTTGGACCCCACCAATCAGATACGAATGGCATATCCCGAGGAGCGGTCATCACTTGTAAAAGAGTGGACAACACCTTCAGGTTTTTACATCTCAGGAGCCTATAGAGTTTATTCCAGAATTAAATACAACATTTCTCTATTAGAGAACATGAAACAGAAAAATATTGCTAATTTGTAGGGTGATCAGTGGCATTTTCTCTGGGGCAATAACCAATGTTTGTAGGAATATATGTTCCCAATCACTCCATGTAAAAGGGTTCTAAGCAGTAAGCAGTAAACTAAGGATAAAACTCAGGAAGAGAAAAGATGACAGTGAAGGAAGAGGACTATATTGGAATGACAAGAAACAAGGGACTTTCAGTGTACTGTAGGTAAAATAAAGCACGGATAATGAAGAAATATAAATACAAATATAACAGGACAGAAATTCAAATTACTGTAGCTTGTGACATAACAAGAAAAACTAAATCAGGAAAGTAACAAATGTAAAAAGTAATAAAAATGAAGTGTAAAAGAAGACTAGGCATTTGCAGCATATAATTAAAATGACAAGTTAGAAAATAAGAATTCATGATATGAAATACTGTAGAAGAAAACACAATTACAAAAGTTTATCTACAAGGGTTATGTGAATCTGCTTTTATAAAGTATAGGATAAAATATTGAGTGTTTTTTTTGGGGAGGTTTCCTTTAGGGGAACATTGCCAGTAGGTACTGGCATGTACTACAACATCTTGCTTATTAAAAAAAATGTTTATAACTAAGCAGTGATGTCACTAGATTTGCTGCCATTGACATGTGGCCCTGGACAAGATGTTATTATCCTTTGATGACATGATACAAATGGAATTGCCTCAAAAACTGCAAACAATAAAGCAAATTACAAATAATGTGTATTATCTACAGTGGGGAAAAAAGTATTTAGTCAGCCACCAATTGTGTAAGTTCTCCCACTTAAAAAGATGAGAGAGGCCTGTAATTAACATCATAGGTAGACCTCAACTATGAGAGACAGAATGAGAAAACAAATCCAGAAAATCACATTTTTTATTTTTAAAGAATTTATCTGCAAATTATGGCGGAAAATAAGTATTTGGTCACCTACAAACAAGCAAGATTTCTGGCTCTCACAGACCTGTAACTTCTTCTTTAAGATGCTCCTCTGTCCTCCACTAATTACCTGTAGTAATGGCACCTGTTTGAACTTGTTATCAGTATAAAAGACACCAGTCCACAACTTCAAACAGTCACACTCCAAACTCCACTATGGTGAAGACCAAAGAGCTGTCGAAGGACACCAGAAACAAAACTGTAGACCTGCACCAGGCTGGGAAGACTGAATCTGCAATAGGCAAGCAGCTTGGTGTGAAGAAATCAACTGTGGGAGCAATAATTAGAAAATGAAAGACATACAAGACCATTGATAATCTCCCTCGATCAGGGGCTCCACACAAGATCTCACCCCGTGGGGTCAAAATGATCGCAAGAACTGTGAGCAAAAATCCCAGAACCACACGGGGGACCTAGTGAATGACCTGCAGAAAGCTGGGACCAACGTAACAAAGGCTACCGTCTGTAACACACTACGCCGCCAAGGACTCAGATCCTGCAGTGCCAGACGTGTCCCCCTGCTTAAGCCAGTACATACCCGGGCCCATCTGAAGTTTGCTAGAGAGCATTTGGATGTTCCAGAAGAGTATTGGGAGAATGTCACATGGTCAGATGAAACCAAAGTAGAACTGTTTGGTAAAAAAACAACTTGTCATGTTTGGAGGAGAGTGAATGCTGTGTTACATCCAAAGAACATCATACCTACTGTGAAGCATGGGGGTGGCAACATCATGCTTTGGGGCTGTTTCTCTGCAAAGGGACCAGGACGACTGATCCATGTACATGAAAGAATGAATGGGGCCATATATTGTGAGATTTTGAGTGCAAACCTCCTTCCATCAGCAAGGGCATTGAAGATGAAACGTGGCTGGGTCTTTCAGCATGACAATGATCCCAAGCACACCGCCAGGGCAATGAAGAAGTGGCTTCGTAAGAAGCATTTCAAGGTCCTGGAGTGGCCTAGCCAGTCTCCGGATCTCAACCCCATAGAAAACCTTTGGAAGGAGTTGAAAGTTAGTGTTGCCCAGCGACAGCCCCAAAACATCACTGCTCTAGAGGAGATCTGCATGGAGGAATGGTCCAACCTTCCAGCAACAGTGTGTGCCAACCTTGTGAAGACTTACAGAAAATGTTGTACCTCTGTCATAGCCAACAAAGGATATATAACAAAGTATTGAGATGAACTTTTGTTATTGACCAAATACTTATTTTCCACCATAATTTGCAAATAAATTCTTTAAAAATCAAACAATGTGATTTTCTGGATTTTTTTTTCTCATTTTGTCTCTCATAGTTGAGGTCTATCTATGATGTCAATTACAGGCCCCTCTCATCTTTCTAAGTTGGAGAACTTGCACAATTGGTCACTGACTAAATACTTTTTTTTTCCCACTGTATATGCTTTCTTTTGGTAAGGCCACTTTCACACATTCAGTCTTTAGTCAATATTTTGTATCAGTATTTGGAAGCCAAAACCATGGATGGACCCTGCAGGAAAACTGTAACTATAACTGTAAAATGTGTCCCTCTTTTATGTATTTTAACTGCTCCTGTCTTTGGCTTACAATTACTGATGAAAAATATTGACCATGTGAAAATGGCCAAATAAGACCTCCCATATTAATGAAAATAATCCATGTTAATAAAAAGCGATGAAGCCAGTTTCCATATACTGACAGTTATGTTTTTTTAAAGGAATAATTAGAACATTTCATTTATTGCTGCAGCACCTAGAGAGCTGTGTTTTATCACATTGGGTTAGGCTACTTTCACACTTGCATTGTTAATGCTGGTATCACAATGTGTGGTGCATGGACTCAACATTAGTAATGGGTACAGGCAAGTATTCCACAAATTCCAGCCCCTATTATATCTTCATATCATCCAAACTTTAATATCAATTCACATTAAAAACATGGTGAAAGTCATTTTTCCCTATTTCTGCTTACAACCACGGGAACAAATGCAATGAGTAACAATAAGGGTCCATTCAGATGACCGCATAATTTTTCTGCATCCATTTTGCATATTTTGCAGAATGGATGAGAACCCATTCATTTCAATGGGACGGCAAAATGTGAGGATAGCATTCAATATGTAGTCCACATCCATGTGTCTACATTCCCATGCCACAAAAAAAAAAAAACATGTCCCATTTATGTCTGCAGAAATCAGTCCACTGCCTCATTTAAGTCAATGGGTCTGCATAATTTGTGGATGTCACACTGCAACCTTCCTTATGACTTGTATTTTTTGAGCATCCATTGCCGTGATGTTGAAGGCCCAGCCCCCTGAGCTATGTGCAAACTCGGCAACCTGTGCAGACTGCCCAGGCAGAGCAGACGTTAGAAGGCCCAAGCTCCAAAAAATTATCGAAAAGATATTTAGGGTGGACGTAGGACAGACAGACGGACAGACAGACAGAAACTCATTTCTATATATATATATACTAGCAGAAGGACCCGGCTTCGCCTGGGTATATTTCGTCTATTTCATTTAGTGTTTGTGTTTGTCATTGCAGAGAGAAAGTCAATGCTGCTGATAGTAGTTGATTTTTACCTTCATTTTTTCAATTCCCATTGGCTGCGGAGTGGGAGGGGGCGTGACCTGACGGCTCGGGGGCGTGGTTTAGCGGGACTTTGGAGGGGGTTGCTTTTAAGTCCTTCTTTTGAGGGATGCCTGAATTAAAGGTCGATACCATGGTAATTTATGAGGACACGCAATGGGTAGCAGGGAAGAAAACATCGCTTCGCACGGGTATATTTATTTTATTTCATTTAGTGTTTCTGGTTGGAGGTCCCATTTTAAGGAGATGGGGCACTGTAAGGGGAGTCACTGTTAAAGGGTGAGGGGCTGTGGAGGTCACTGTTAAGGAGGCAGGGTGCTATAGAGGTTACTGTCGATATCTTTTAACGACACACACAAACATTAAATGAAATAGATGAAGTATAGAGGGACTTTTTGCAAATGTCGTGTCGCAGTCGCAGCATGTCGCAATAAGTCGCAGTGCGACACTATAGTCTATCATTATAAAAATTGTTGTGCGACATTGGTGTGACAAAATGTTGCACGACACGTCGTCGTGTAGCCCTAGCCTTAAAGGGCAGGGCGCTGTGGATGTCACTGTTAAGGGGGCAGGGGCCACTATTGAAGGGGCAGCTGCTGTGGAGGTCACTGTTAAGGGGGCAGGGGTCACTCTTAAAGGGTAAGCTGCTGTGAAGGTCACTGTTAAAGGGGCGGACACTGTGGAGGTCACTGTTAAGGGGGCAGGGGCTGTGGAGGTCACTGTTAAGGTAGCAGGGTACTGTGAGGTCATTGTTAAGGGAGCGGGGTACTGTGGAGGTTACTGTTATAGGAATGGGGTACTGTGGCAGTCACAGTTAAAGGGACAGGTGCTGTGGAGGTCTCTATTAAAGGGGCAAGGAACAGTGGAGGTCACAGATTTAAAAAAACGGTCGCCTACGGAGGGCAGTCTTATGGGGCAGGCCCCTGAGGAGGTCACTGTCAAGGGAGTGGGGTGCTTTGAAACTCACTGTTAAAGAGGCGTGCTGATGTGAAGTTCAAAGTTAAGGGGATGGGCTGCTATGGAGGTCCTATATTAAAGAGATGGGGCTCTGTGGGGGGGTCAGTGTTAAGGGGTAGGGCTCACTGTTAAGGAGCAGAGTGTTGTAGAGGTCACTGTTATTGGCGATACTGTCGATATCTTTTAACAACATACACATGCATTAAATGAAATATACCCGGGCGAAGCTGGGTCCTTCTGCTAGTAACTTTATTAAAAGAATGTTTTTTAAAATTAGGAGGGCTTCTCATTACATCAACCTATACAATTTATCCAAACTTTATTGTATTCATACAATACTGAAAAATTAGAGAAGAAGATTAATTGTAATGATGTATTGGGGAGTATTTTATGCAAAACTCATAAAATAATGTTAAATAAATAAATATAAACTTTATATTTTTCGTTTTTGGATTTCCTTTTTATTCCCTATCTTCCTTGAGCCATAACCTTTTTATTTTTCCGCTCACATACTGTAGCTGTATGAGGGCTTATTTTTTTTATGGGACAAGTTGGAGTTTCTAATACCACCATGTAATATGGGATGCAATGAGTGGGTAGCAAGAAAAAAATTCCAAATGAGGTGGAATTGGAAAAAAATGCAATTCCTGTTGTTCCAACGGCATTTCGTTTGTGGCAAAACTGACCTGTGCCCCTCAATCTATGAGTCAGTACAATTACAACAATACCCACATATGAATAGGTTTTTATGTCTAAATGGTGTAAAAATAAATTTCAACTTTGAGAAAAAAATAGTTTTTACATCACCATATTCTGACCCCCATAACTTTTTATAATTATATCTACTGAGCTGTGTGGAGGTCATTTTTTGTGGGACAATCTGTAGTTTTTATTGATACCATGTTGGAGTGTGTGTGACTTTTTGATCACATTTTATAATTTTTTTGTTTGGGTAAGAGAAGCAATGAAAAAATGAAAAATTGGCCATTTTGACCCTTTTTTCCATTCCACCATTCGCCGTATTGGAAATATGTTTTTATATTTTAAGTACGAGCTTTTTCAGTCACAATGATATCCATGATTTATATTTTTTGTTATTTATTTATTTACTTTATGGAAAGGTAGGTGATTTAACCCCTTAAGGACCTTCCATTTTTCACCTTAAGGACCAGGCCATTTTTAGCAAATCTGACATGTCTCACTTTATGTGGTGATAACTTTAAAACACTTTTACTTATCCAGGCCATTCTGAGATTGTTTTCTTGTCACATATTGTACTTCATGACCGTGGTAAATTTGAGTCAAAATATTTCATCCTTAGTTATAAAAAAATACCAAATTTACCAAAAATTTAGAAAAATTTGCTAATTTCCAAATGTCAATTTCTCTATTTTTAAAATACATAGTAATGCCTCCAAAAATAGTTATGACTTTACATTCCCCATGTGTCTACTTCAGGTTTGGATCACTTTGAAAATTACATTTTATTTTTTTGGGACTTTAGAAGGCTTAGAAATTTAGAAGCAAATCTTGAAATCTTTCACAAAATTTCCAAAACCCACTTTTTAAGGACCAGTTCAGGTTTGAAGTCACTTTGTGAGGCTTCCATCATAGAAACCACCCAAAAATGACCCCATTTTAGAAACTACACCCCTCAAGGTATTCAAAACTGATTTTACAAACGTTATTAACCCTTTAGGTGTTCCACAAGAATTAAAGGAAAATGTAGCCAAAATTTCCGAATTTTGACAGATTTTCCATATGAATCATTTTATTCTGAGAATAAAGCAAGGGTTAACTGCCAAACAAAACTCAGTAATTATTACCCTGATTCTGTAGTTTACAGAAATGCCCCATTTGTCATCGTAAACTGCTGTACAGGCACATGGCAGGGCGCAGAGGGAAAGGAACGCCAGGGCAGATTTCACTGGAAAAAGTTTAAGTTGCCATGTTACATTTGATGCACCCCTAGAGTAGGAAACTCCAAAAAACTGACCCCATTTTGGAAACTACGGGATAAGTTGGCAGTTTTGTTAGTGCTATTTTAGGGTACATATGATTTTTGGTAGCTCTATATTACACTTTTTGTTTTTATTTAAGTTTTACACAATATTTTTGAAGCACAAAAAAAAAATCAAATTTTAGTGTCTCCATAGTCAGAGAGCTGTAATTTTTTTATTTTTTGGGCGATTGTCTAAGATAGGGGCTCATTTTTTGAGGGATGAGATGACGATTAGATTGGTACTATTTTTGGGGGCATATACGCTTTTTTGATCGCTTGGTATTACATTTTTTGTGATGAAATGTGACAAAAAATGGCTATTTTTAGACAGTTTTTATTTTTTATTTTTTACAGTGTTCACCTCAGGGGAGAGATCATGCTATATTTTTGTAGAGCAGGTTTTTACGGACGTGGCGATACCTAACATGTATACTTATTTTTATTTATTTACGTTTTACACAATAATATCCTTTTTGAAACAAAAAAAAAAAACATGTTTCAGTGTCTCCATAGTCAGAGAGCTGTATTTTTTTTATTTTTTGGGCGATTGTCTCAAGTAGGGGCTCATTTTTTGCGGGATGAGATGACAATTAGATTGGCTCTATTTTTGGGGGCATACGCTTTTTTGATCGCTTGGTATTACAATTTTTGTGATGAAATGTGACAAAAAATGGCTTTTTTTAGACAGTTTTTATTTTTTACAGTGTTCACCTGAGGGGAGAGATCATGCTATATTTTTGTAGAGCAGGTTTTTACGGATGTGGCGATACCTAACATGTATACTTATTTTTATTTTTTTAAGTTTTACACAATAATATCATTTTTGAAATAAAAAAAATCATGTTTTAGGGTCTCCATAGTCAGAGAGCTGTAGTTTTTTTTATTTTTTGGGCGATTGTCTCGGGTAGGGGCTCATTTTTTGCGGGATGAGATGACGGTTAGATTGGTACTATTTTTGGGGGCATACGCTTTTTTGATTGCATGGTATTACATTTTTTGTGATGAAATGTGACAAAAAATTACTTTTTTAGACAGTTTTTATTTTTTATTTTTTACGGTGTTGACCGGGCGGGCTGGATCATGTGATATTTTAATAAAGCAGGTTTTTACAGACGTGGCGATACCTAATATGTATATATATATTTTTTTTTCTATTTTTATGTGTTTCTTCATGGGGAAGGGGCTTTTTTTTATTGAAACTTTATTATTTTTTTTAATTTTTTTTTGTTAAAACACTTTTATTTAACTTTTTTTTTAACATTTCACTTATGTCCCAGTAAGGGACTTTAACATTTCAGGGTCTGATCCCTGATTGAATGCAGCACAATACATCTGTATTGTGCTGCATTCAACTGTCAGCGTCTCACACTGTGAGACGCTGACCGTTGCCTAGGAGACCCAGCGCTGTGGCTAGGTCTCCTGGGCTTCCGTAGAAGGGAGTCCCGATGCCTCTGGGCAAGGCATCGGGGCTTCCATCTCAGCCATCGCCCCCCCCCCCCACCGCCTCACGGGGACCCGATGGCTTTGAAAGCTGCCGCAATTACATTGTATGCCGCGGTCAGCATGACCGCGGCATACAAGGGGTTAATCCGCCGGCATCGGTGTAATCACCGGTGCTGGCGGATACAGCAGAGGCCCGGCTGTTAGTATCAGCCGGGCCCCTGCTGCAGATTGCGGCAGCGGGCAGCAGAAGCACCTTAACCCTAGGACGAGAATGCTCGTCCTAGGGCGTTAAGTAACGCCATATTAGGACGAGCATTCTTGTCCTAGGTCGTCAAGGTGTTAAACTAATATTTTTTTATGTTTTATATACTTTTTAACAGTTTTTTTAACTTTTTTGTTATGATTTTGAAGCTCGTATTTGAGCATACCTGGTTATGAACTATAGGTGTTAATCCAACATGTGCAAATTATTGCTGAGAAACACTTTACTACGTAAAGTTGCGCAATGAGCTTAATTCTTCCTGACTAATGCACTGCGATATTAGTCTACAGTACAAATAGAACAACCATTGCAGTTTGTACTGATACATGGTTTTTCTAGGTTTGTTTTTGGTGTAGGAATCGCCTCACTTACATTAATCTGTTAATACTAACTTTGTTTCAGGTCAAAGAATAAAAACATTTTTGGGAGTGCTAATTTAAAGGGGTTGTCCCAAGAAAAATATTCTACGGTTTTCAAACCAGCACCTGGATCTGAATACTTTTGTAATTGCATGTAATCAAAAATTTACCACAACGGCTGAGTTATTCAATAAAATGTATCTGTATAGCGCCACCTGCTGTTTGTTTTTTTTCCCTTATTTCTATGTCCGACTCACTGAGATGGCCTTACATGCTCAGTTTCATCCTTAGTTGCAGCAGAGAAGACAAGCCCCTAGAGCTGCCACCTTGATATAAATCTAGCAGAGCAATGAATGGGGAAATCTCTTGATCTATGTGAGGTACAGGACTGGTTCTAGCTTTGTTAGAAAGGTATTGTTGTGTACTGTATGATTTATTTATTGTTTTACAGTAATCATGAGATAACCCCTTTAAGGTTCCAAAGTGCATATCTGTTGCCATAGTGAGAGCCTTGATGTGTGCCAAGATGCAGATTCTTAATCATGGATGTTTACTTGCATTCCCCCAACTGCTTGGTAAAAGAATTGTACCTGTGATTGTGAACTATGTGATATATATTAGGGTGATGCACATGAAAAGTTGAGTGGTATAGTTTTAAATGCTGTTGAACAAGACAAAACAACAGAACATGACATCTTCACCCTTTATCAGACAAAAAGATGTGTGTGTGTTCATACATTGAGCCTGCTGTGCAGTTTCTGTACGGTGACACTGTTCAGCAAAACAAACTTAAAAATTCATTCTATTTCTAGCTCTGCTAGAACATGCATGTGCAGACCTCCATTAATGAAACAATATTTGCATATTCTAATGATATGTCACCATTTTCTTTAAAGGGGTATTCTCAAAATAGACAATTATCACCTATCCCCAGGATAGTGCCTGAATACTAAGAGTGGAGGTCTCATCTCCCCTGTTCCTCCACACTGCACTACCCCAATTAGGAAAAGTTCAAATGGAGCAAAGATCGAGCATGCACGTAGGTACTCCTTTCAAAATCTATCGGACTGATGAAGATACCCAAGAACAGTGCTTGTCTATCTTTGTCAGTCTCACATAAAATCTGACTGGACTTTTCCCTTTTTAATTTAAATATAGATGGCCACATGTAAAATTAAAAGTAAAATCACCAAAATTCTTTAAAATATGTTTTACATAAAAACCTCATTTAAACAACAGATCATTTTCTAATGACACATTCCCTGTAAAGGGGTTGCTTAGTGATGAAGTGAATTGGAGCAGCACTAGAGTAAACAAGCTTTGTCCACTACATAGTCAACTTGAGGGGTCAAAACATAATCAGCAAGGGTGTGGGTGAGATGTTGGACTCCAGTCAATCAAATAGTGATTGCCAATCCTAGAGCCTATAACCATTTAGTCTATACTTTAAAAAGTTGGACAACCCCTTTAAATTAAAATCTAGTCTAAACAAAATCAGAAACCTTTGAAGTATTTATATATATAGTATATACTGTTTATGAGTGGAAATATACAAAATACTATGTTTTATTATTTTTTTCCAGTTCACTTTGTATTTACTGTTAAATAGGTTTTCTGCTTTCCCCATATTGATGACCTAACCTCCAGTCATCAATATCAAACCAGCTGAGGTCCGACCCCTCCTGCAAGTGTTGCATTCTCTTCGCTGTTTACCTGCCCGCTGTCAACATTGTAGAAGCAAGCAGGTAAGGAATTACAGTTCCTCTATCCCCCTTCACTTCAGATTTACAGAGAGCAATTGTAGTTACACTTCATCCCATTTAAGTGAATGGGACGGGAGAGCTGTAATTACACCTGCTTGCTGCTGGAATGTCAACAGCGAGCAGGATCGCTGGGTTCTCTGCATACAGCTGATGTGGGGGTGTCGGGAGTCGGACCCCTGCCGAAGTGATATTAATGACCTATCCTGAGAAAAAACTTCAAACTGAGAAGTTTCACAAAAGAAAATGCACAACTTTACTTTAAGAAAGTTAGGAACTTACCCTATGGGAATGAATCATTCTAAAGAAGAAAAAATGATAAATCAATCACTTAGGTTTGCCATCACAAGTCATTGTGTCACTACTCAAATAAATAATATTTTAAACATTTATATAATATAGACTATTCAAATTGCATATTTGATCTTTTCTTTCTGCAAAAAATGCAATACATATAGCAGATTAATTAGAATGAGATCATTGGATTGTATTCAATGGTGTCAAAGTTATTGGCGATCTGGACAGTGTCCAGAATTAATTTCTATAGATCACCTCAGCATTATAAATGATAAATCAATATATTTAATACTTCCACATTGTAATGTATTCGAGGGAATAAAGCCAACATAGCCTCAAAGAATATGCATATTAAATAAAAAGGCCTGGCTTTGAATGTAATGGAATTTAAAATATATATTACAGCCTACACAGACAGCAGGTTGGAAAAACTGATAGCATCAGGTTATTTAATCACCATTTCTGCATTGGAAACTCTTAAATCAATGTGATCACGGCCGAATTACATTTATTAAAATGTGCATTTATTAGAAGAAAAGTATTATGCTATGAATACATTTATAACATTGGGTATTTGTATAATGGTAATAATGTATTTATTGGAAATCTTAATATATATTTTCTCAATGTTTGTAACAAGGTAGCAGTGATTTAAGTAGCTTTATGCTGAACAGTATTTGAATTTATATTTGCAATATAAGAATAGGACAGTTAAGCATTTAGAGTTCAGATATTACATTTATATTTCATCTTTTTTTCTCATATTCACAGGAATAAAATGAGTGCTACATAATGTTTTGTACAAGCAATGTTAGTTGTACGACTTATAGTTATTTATATTAGAGACCTCCAAACTTAGATTAGTTAGTATATGGTTTTCTAACATATTCATAACAGTATAGTGCAGAGATGTCACTGCCTAACATAAAAATAATATAAGATGTGTCACCAGTGTAGCCTAGTAGGTATAATGGCTAAGACACACAATCATATTATTGCTCTTCACTACCTGTGAGTTGTAAAAAGCCATTAAATAGCCCCATAGCAGTCTAAGATGAGAGAATCTTTTGTTTTCTTTTCAAATTCTTTTTATTATTTGTATATAAACATAAGCAAGGACAATAGGCATGACACAAATAACAAAGTGATCTGTAAAGACCACCTGAAGTTTACAGCATCCGCTTTGAAAGGTGTCTGAGTCCATCATAAAGGCAATGAAACACTAAGAAGGTGCGCACATGAAACCATTTCTATGATAAATTGGAGGAGCAGATGGTGAATAAACAATACCTAGTAATAGCTTATATATAAGCAATTAGACATTGATCAAATGGGTAGGTAGAGGGTATTGGGTAAATAGTAGGAGAGAGGTAAGGAAGGGGGGTGGAGGGGGGGGGAAGTGGTACGTGACCTCTTCTGCGAGCATCCAGAGAGAAGATCTGCAGGTTATGTGAGATGACTGTTTGCAGGCGTCCTTCAGATGTCAGGGAGGGAGGAATGGAGGAGACTCCACATTTTTAATCTGCAGTAGAAAACTGTCTATATGTCACCCAAGGAAGCCAAGTAGTTTTAAAAGTAGGATGTGTTTTGGAGTCCCAGATAGACAGTTCTTCTAAGCGATAGATGGCATCCACCCTGTCTTGCCATTGTCTAAGCGTTGGGGGAGTATTGGACTTCCAGAAGGTAGGGATCAGTATTCTGGCGGCGGCCAGCATATGTCTGGTCAGTTTTTGAACATGTGGGGGAGATTTGTCATGAAATAAATGAACCATAGATGTCAATTCACTCTACACAACAATAGAACACAATTCAGGTATCAAAGCCATCTCAAAACACTTAAACCAGCACAGTTCTATACATCCAAATCAAATACAATTTTTAGTAGATGGTATAAACTTCATTTTAACCCATAATTATTTCTGGTTTAACTCACAATACTACATTCAACTACAGGGTACCGCCATGGGGACCAGATTCGCCCCGAGCTATGCCAATATATTTATGGCTCAGTGGGAAGAAGACCACATAGGCCCCAAGCTCGGGACGAGTCTGGCCCTCTGGCGAAGATATATCGACGATATCATATTCATTTGGAAAGACTCTAGGGAACAACTCAACACATTTATCAATAACCTAAATACAAATAATTACAACTTAACTTTCACCACAAAAATATTTGACACGCAGATTGAATACCTCGATCTGTGTGTCAAAATTCAGGAAAATAGACTGATATGTAGCACATTCCAAAAAGATGTGATGAAAAACAGTTATATACTGTTCAGCAGTTGTCATTTACCAAGATGGCTACTAAATGTTCCTATCAACCAGTACAGAAGGTTAAAAAGAAATTGCTCACAACTTGAAGAATTTGAAGAAGAAGCCAGACATTTAAGTGAACAATTCATAGAAAAGAATTACCCCGAAAAATTATTAGAAGAATCACTACAAACAGTGAAAAAAATGGACAGAGACACATTCTTCAACAGTACAAAAAAACCAGACAAACAGGAGAATGACTTCAGACTCATATTACCATTCAACACACAATACAAAACAAAAGAAAAGATCATATTCAAACATTGGCACATACTAAGCCAAGATAAAACAATAGGCACCCTAATTCCTGGAAAACCATCCATCACATACACAAAAGCAGAAAACATCGGTCTGAAAGTCGCGCCAACAATAAGACACATATCGAGCAACCCCAAAAAAACATGGCTCGACACATCTGGTTTCTTTAGATGTGGCATATGCAACAATTGCAAACTAACAAAATTTCCAAAGAGAACTACAGAAGTCCACTCAACACAAAACAAATATAAACATTCCATCAAGGAATGTCTTACATGCAATACAGCAGACGTAATATACATACTTCAATGCACCTGCAAAAAACAGTACATAGGACGAACAAAAAGGACATTAAAAATACGAATAGCAGAACATATAAACAATATAAAAAAAGGTTATGAACTCCACACGGTATCCAAACACTTTAACGAACACCATAACCAAGATCCTTCAGGCCTCACCTACGCAGCACTTGAAAAAGTACATAGACAATGGAGGGGGGGTAACCACATAAAACTCATGTCCAGAAAAGAATCAAAAATGATCTTTGAATTCAACACACTCACCCCACTAGGCCTAAATGCAGAACTAGAACTATTTGGATTCCTTTAATATGGGATGGGTGCCCTTTGCTAGATGGGACATCGGAGTCAGGCTGTGTACCCAGCACACCGATCTTCCCTGGGGCCCCCACCCCCCTGCCACATAAATCTTCAAGACAGATTTTAGGGAAACTTACAAACCAAAACAAACAACAGGGACAATCACTAGCAAGAAATATTAAAACACAGACATCAGACAACACAAAAAGACAGAGAGCAAGAACACTCAGAAATACTTCCAAGAATTGTTACATCGGAAATAGGACAAATATACGAAAGACAAAATATTTGACAAACACAATATACTCACCTCAGTAGATGGCTGCTGAACATGGGGTGTGTGCCTTCCGGAGACGGGACATCGGAGTCAGGCTGTGTACCCAGCACTCCGATCTCCCCTCCCCTGGGGGCCCTCACCCCCTGACTTCATACAAATCTTCCTGGACTTTTCAGGTTAGGCAACGCATCACAGAGACAACCATTACAAATGCTAAAATCAAGAAGATAATAAGAGATGAATACACCATAAAAACAACTACTAGAAAGACTATACATAAATACTAAAAGGACAGTTACGACACTATACAATGCAAAACAAAATTTAAAAGCCAAAAAACCATAGAAATAATTACTTAAAAAGATACATATCAAAAAACTACCAGAAAATACACCACAGAGACAATTACTAGAAAGAAAATTCCTAAAAAAGACAAATACTAAACCAACAATTACGGCAAGCCAATAACAATTCTCTAAAAGACCAAAACAATCCACGATACAAACACAGTAACACAAATATGAAAACACATCACAGAGATAATCACTAGAAAGATAATTTCTGAAAAGACAAATACTAAAAAGACAATTACGACATTATACAAAGTAAATGAGTGAAAATTAAAAAACACTAACATTACACAAACACAAATACATACACCACAAAGACAACCATAAGAAACACAATTCCCAAAAAAGACACACACTAAAAAGACAATTACGGCACTACTATTCCCAAAAAATATAAACACTAAAAAGACAACTACGGCGTTACCATACAAAAAAGATAAAAACACAAAAGGATAAAATTAGAAAACAATGGGTATGGATAAAAAGTATTAAATCAATTACAACGTCTAGAAAGACAACTACCACCAATACACACACATTATAAACCAACACTACTAAGATAAATCAAAGACAAGCACTAGAATGACAAACAAAACACAAAGACAACCATTACTAGATAAAAACAAAAAAAGACAAATATATGGATAGCAATCATACAAATCACATAAAGAAATTTTGGTGAATGTCATATACCTATTACAGTAACTGAGTGTGCAATAACCAGAACCTCTCTATACACCACCTTTAATGCACATATATTATTGTTATGAATGCTATAATATCTTATAATATCTTATGTTTGGACATTTATGTCAACTGCAATCCAGAGAATGATATTGATCCACTCCACATCTTCTGAAAGAAAAAGAACTCAGTTTCAGAGAAAAAAAAAAAAAAAAAAAACCCTATAAAAGGCCAAGCTCAACCATAGGTCCAACAACCACTGAGGAAGGGGCATCAGAGCCCCGAAACGTGTTTGGTAACATAGGACCTATCGAGGAGAGACGTATAGCGCGCACCCACTAAGAATAAATCCTGACGCTCCTACTATAGATAATATATCTATAAACAGCAACTGGATAACATCTACCAACATTCCCTAACAACCGCGGCATTTCCTACACACAGATCAAGCCTAAAGCCGCCAAGCATCTTTTGCAGAGTATCGGGCGCCTCCGTTACATCCACATAGTTGGTAAGACATCACCCGACGGAGAACTATCAGCTGCTGCTGACATAGCGCTCCATCTCAAGCAGAGCAGCGTCAACAGCCCCTACCTTCACAGCGCTGCCAGCGAGAACGCCGAGTCAGCACTTTCCATCTGAGAGGCTCGCGCCCACGTGGGACGCCACGGAGGCCGCAATCGAAGCCTATTGCTCATCCTTACCAAGACCACCATTAACAGACTGTACTCCGCTGAATAATACTTGGGAACAGTCTCTCAATCAAGGGTCCTACCACCATAGGGGCTCATCATCTCAGAGCAAGAAAAGAGAAGCATATCGTTTGAAAACACCTTATTGGTAACGTACTAAAAACGCTTTATATTAATGCATGCTCAAATTACACAGCCAGCTGAGCTCCAACAATTTTTTGGACATTTACTTTTACTTTTATGGTAAATTTTTTTGATATTTTGTTTTTTTTTTTTGTGTGTGTTTTTTTGTTTTTTTGGTTTTATATACAAAAAATTCTTTTCATATTTTATATTTCCTTTTTTATATATATATAATTTTTACATATATATATATCTATTTCTTTTTTATATACAATTCTCTCCTTTTACAATTGTATTTTATTAATTCTATTTTTCCAATAAATAGTTTTTTATAATGCTAAATTCACTATACAGACCTTTATTTATTTAATGGTATATGGCACACGCATGAATACATTCATTGTTGTGAATATTCACCATCTAACCATTACATTTAACCACTACTCACCGACCACTCAACCCTGTCCATGCACAACAGATAAGAAGTGTGCACATCCAAATCCATAAATGAAATAAATGAAGCAAGCATACCTCCGATAATAGTGGGAGGTTGATGTGCAGTATTCGGTTAATTTGCGAGATGACGGTGGTCCAATAAGGGCCTATACGTGGACAAGTCCACCACATGTGGAAATAAGTACCAGGTTGCTCCTCACACCTCCAGCAACGAGGATCGTAACTGGGATTGTATTTATTTAATAAGATTGGAGTCAGATGCCATCTTGTAAGGGTTTTATACCCACTTTCCTGCATTCTTACACATTTAGAAACTTGTTTAGTAGCTTTAAATAGAACGTCAATGTTGGTAGGCGAGAATGTCTTAGTAAGGTCTTTTTCCCAGGCCTCTATAAATGGGAGGGCTGTCGAGGCAGACGGTGTTATAAGAAGCTTATTCAATGTGGAAACCACTTTCTTGGGAGGCCTAATTTGGGAAAGCATTGTTTCAAACTTAGTCATGGGTCTATTCATATTCGCTCCCTTTAAGATCCTCCTGAGGGAGGTAGTAAACTTGTTATAAACCAGTGTGGGTATAGAAGAGCAGTGTAGTGTCTCCGCTAATTGGGCACATAAGGGAATCGTGCCATTTGCAATGACTGCATCTAACAAAATGGTACTGGAGCATATTTCTTTGGGGATGGTGGAGTTATATATAGGATCACCACTGAAGATCAGGTCTTTAATCTGTAAAAGAGGAGATGGAAAAGGGGCACAAGTCTTTCGTACGTTGCCCATTCCCCAAATCCGAATAGTTTCATTTATTAGTAAGTTGTCTCCTAGAGAACGAGGGGGAACTGGGTTATCAGAAAATATAGTGTGTCGAAGTGGAAATCGCAGTATGTCTTCTTCTATTTGAACCCATAGTTTGTGGGGGGTATCCTACACCAATCTATTATTCTATGTAAGTGCACTACCTGTACAAATGGCTTGGGGGGAAGGTAGATCAATTCCACCATTACGCCGCGGGAGCTGAAGAATATCATATCTAATTCTGGGTTTTTTAGAGTCCCAAATGTACTTAGAGAAAATCTTATTTAGGGTGGCGAAAAATATATTTGGTATATGTATTGGTACAGACTGAAGCAAATAAGTAACTTTAGGCCAAATAAGACATTTTGCTATGTTCTTCCTCCCGAACCATGATATATACGGTATAGGCCAAGCTGCTAGGATCTTAGTAATGGATTGTAATAATGGTGGGAAGAGAAAATCTTTTCTAAACTAATCCTGGCTCCTGTGAACAAGGCAGACATTTCAGAGCTGGAGAGGGTTCAGATGAGGGCAACTAAAGTAATAACTGGAAAGAGTGGACTACAGTACCCTCAAAGATTATCAAAATTAGGGTTATTCACTTTAGAAAAAAGACAACTGAGGGGAGATCTAATAACTATATATAAATATATCAGAGGTCAGTACAGAGATCTCTCCCATGATCTATTTATCCCAAGGACTGTGACTTTGAAGAGGGGAGATCCTCTGCGTCTGGAGGAAAGAAGGTTTGTACACAAACATAGAAGAGGATTCTTTACAGTAAGAGCAGTGAGACTATGGAACTGGTGGTGATGGTAAGTTCATTAAAAGAGTTCAAGAGGGGCCTGGATGTATTTCTGGAGCGTAATAATATTATAGGCTATAGTTACTAGAGATGAGTCGTTGATCCAGGGAGTTATTCTAACTGCCTGATTGGAGTCAGAGAAGGAATTTTTCCCCCCTAAAGTGGAGAAAATTGGCTTCTACGTACCTCACGGGGTTTTTTTTTTGGCATTCTTCTGGATCAACTTGCAGGATAACAGGCTGAAATGAGAGGACAGATGTCTTTTTTTGGCCTTATAAACTATTACTATGTTACAATGTAATCGAATTTGTTACAAATTTCCCAAACATTTGTCCGTAAAATGAATCTGAAGCTTTTGCAGTTCTTGTTTTGGATGAATTCTGTTAAAACGGCAACCAATGTCATTTTACTGTGAATAAGAAGAAAATAAAGGATGATATGACACTGGAAGGATGGAGGGAGGAGCTTGCCTTGATTGGCGTAGAAGCTGTCAGCTTAAATCAGCCTATCAGGAGCAGTGGGTGGGAAGCATTTAATGCTGAGAAAGAAAAATCACCATTCTGTCTTCAGCTTGTGACCTGGAAAGTTATTATGTGACAGTGACAAAAAAGCTATTACAGAGGATATGGTTATATAATTGGGATGTAATATATTGATATCATTGGGTAGAGAATTTGATGAGTGAAAGCTTTAGGGAAATCTTTGAGGAAGAGAGGGCTGGTCTCCCAGTTGTGTGTTTAATACAGTTGCTTGCTGCCAGCTACTGTTGTTCTGGATTGCAAACAACCTACAAGAACGATAAACTCTTTTTATGCATATTAACAGCTTAAAAAAAAAAGTTTCTACAGTTCATAGGCTTATTGTCATCACCTCAATAGCATTATGCTGCAAACGCTAAGCAATTGCATGTGATTATTTTTTTCTAAAAACATTTCAATGCATTTTACACATGATTTTAAATATGTTGTATTATAGCAAAAGCATTTTGAGGCAATAATGCTACTAATATACCCTTGTTATTAAACGTGTTGCTCGCTTTAGTGTAGGCTGGTGGCTATGACCCATGTGTAGTTGCGGAAACCGATGTATGTACTACTCCTAGTGTATGCTTGCTCCCCTTCCTGTTCTGGTAGTGTCACAGTGTGGTCACTATGACACAGGTTGTTTGTGCTCTGACGTACTGGATGCGGTGGACTCCGGTATGCTGGTTACCAGGAACAATGTCCAGTACTGCAGCCTGTGTTTTCCCTTCTGTGTTTATGTAGGCTCCCCTCCCTGTTTGGTTCTGATGGGTTTAATGGTCTTGGTGTGGTCACTAGTTTCTCTTTATATACCTGTGTACCTGGGTTTAGGTGAGTCTGTCTCCAGCCCTGCTAGTGGCAGGAGCTTTGCACCTGACCTGGGTGATTCCATCTGCCCTGTTGTTGTGGTCACCTACTATGTCATTGATGTCACCTGGTCTTCCTGCCTTGCCTGGTTCTATGTCTGGTTTGTCTGGTTCTGTGTTTGATCTGTGACTGCCATGTGTCATCTTGCATGTAGTCCAGACCTTTTTATGTCTGTGCCATGTCTTGTCCATGGATCCATGTCGGGTCTGTAACTCCCATGTTTCGTTCCTGCATGGAGTCCAGACATCTCCCTGTCTGTTTGCCCATGGACTAACTCCACATGGGGAATAGGCACCTACTATCCATGTCTAGCCTGGCAGTTCTACTGCTTCTGTTCCTGTCCGGTATGTCCGTGCCTTTGTGAGAGGGCTCCTGGGTTCTACAGAGGGAGGATATCTAGTTTGTGTGCAGCTCTCCCTGTTCGCCATTGACTAACTCCGCATGGGGAACAGGCATCTGCTTGTCCTCTCTGTGCCTTTGTGAGAGGGCTCCAGGGTTCTCCAGAGGGAGGACATCTAGTCTGCCTGTGACCGCCATGTGTCGGTCAACATGGGCTCCAGGCAGCATCTAGTGTACTGGTTACTGTTTAATTGCTCCTGTTCAGTTATTTGGGTTCCAATTGCGTGCTTGGGTTCCAGTCGTCGTTTGTGTGGACTGCTGGTGCTTCTCCAGCAGTCTCTTCATGTAAGTGGCCAAGTGCACCGGGTCCATCGGCTAAGTTCATCCATACAATCTGGGGCTCTGAGAATATCGGGGCTCACTGTGTCTCTGCCCTCTGGATTTTGCCCCAAGTAAAACCATGCACTTGGTCCAGTGGTATTTCTTGCCACTGAGCCCTTACCTGCTTATCCAGTTCCCTGCTTACTGTTATGTCTGGTCTCTGCTTGCCCTGTGTTCTTGTGTGTTTGCCTTGATATGTTCTAGCTGTGGTTGTTCGTCATTAGAACATGACAATATTACTTCAAGATAACATTCAGTTATAGTAAAAGCATAGTAAAGTAACAATGCCATTTTAAAACTCATGTTATTGACCATATAGTTCAAAGACATTTTACCACAAGCACTGCATTGTTATACCCATGTTAGTAAACACATTACTAAATAAGACTGTGTAGTTCAAAGCCGTTTCACTGCAAAAATTGCATTGTAATACTTGTTATTAAACACATAGTTCAAAGACATTTTACAGCAAATAAAACATTTATATCTGCATTAGTGAATGCAATACTGCAACAGATAATGTAGTTCAAACTATCAATGCAAGCTTTACATTATTACCTATGTAAATTGTCAATACCGGTGTGCAGTATGTTTATAGATAGGGAGGGACATTTAATCATAGCTCTGTCTTTAAAGTACAAAAAATGCATTTTTTGCTATTACCATTTAAAAACATGTGCACAAAACCCATAACTTTCCATTTATAGGACTCATAATAAAGTGACTGGAAAGTGGAGTAGTGCAGAATGGAAGACCCATGCCTCATCCTCCCAGAGTCAGAATGTGGGTAGTAGCAGCAGCAGCATCCATATAGCCAGTAGTAGGTAGTATTAGGCCACAGTTCTGCCTGGCATTCAAAATGTACAGCATTATTATTGAGTACAGAGAGGATGAGATTGTGGACTGGATAGCTCACTCATCCCGTCGATCACAGCAAGAGGAGATGGAAGTAATCTCTGAGTCTGACACTGTGCCTTTTTGCCAAGAGTTACATCATTCCTTCTACTCCTCATCTTTGCAACTCCAGAGAAGTCTTTCAGTTGCATCATTTCTGTCTATACTGCCCAATCTTATTGGAGCATCCTATTTTTTTCTAAGAAGAAGCAACAAAACAGCATGTGATAAGAAAGATACTCAAGATAATCTCTCTGTTGATGACGAGGAGGAAGTTCAGGTGAATGTGGGGAAACCCATGCATAAACTGTGTTGATGGTAATTGTGGAAGTAGTAATAGTAGCACTCGTAGCGACAATGGTTGTGGTAGGGGCAGTGATAGTGACAGTCTTAGCTTGGGGTAAATACAAAGCAGGTGTCACGCGAGGTCGGCGTCGCGCTCCCTCTGCACGACGTCGCCGGACCTCTCCGCCCCCTAGAGACGAGCAATAGGGAATTGAAGTGCTGGTCTTGTCAGCCAGCACTTCATGAGTTAATTCTCTGTTTGGGTTTAGCCATGTGGTGCTGATCACACCACATGGCTACTTTACATATTGTTTGGACAGCTTGCTCCGCCTCAGGTCATGTGATGCTGGCCACATCATATGATCCTGGGCGGGCTATTTAAAGATGGCAACTGCCTCACTCAGATGCCTGTGATTAGTCTTCTGAGATCAGTGCTGTGTGTTGGACCTTGCTTTTGGATTATTGGTATATTGGATTTTGGCTTTGGACTTAGACTACGCTTTTGTGATTCCCCTCGGCATTTGACGTGACCTCCTGTTCTTGACTTGGCTTGCTGACGATTCTGCTATTGTGTTTGTTTCTGTCTGTGTTCGTCTTTCCCTGTGTTCCCTTCCCTACCCTGTGCACGTACTCAGCATAGGGACCGTCTCCAAGTTACGGTTTTGTCGCCTAGGGCATCTACTGTAAGTAGGCAGGGAAAGAGGTGGGGTTCAGACAGGGCACACTATCCCTTGTTTCCCTGTCGTGACAGCAGGGAATTAGGAGGGGGCCAAAGAGCCCACAATGACATATCATTTCTATGGGAGTTCTGGAGGTAGCCAAGCACAATCTTCTGTTATCTCTGGAATTTCCATAGAAATTAATTGAGCAGCCACACTGTTCATTTAAGAGGGGCTGCATGGGGTATGGAGCCCCCATTTTCATGATCAGTGATAGTCCCAGTGGTAGGGACTATGAGATATTCTGAAGCTAATGCTATGCTTGTTTAGTAAATTAGAAATTCTTGGCAAATACATTTTGTACCAAATTATCTGAGCCCGTCCACCAAATCGTCAAGGTGATCTCTGTAGGACGGGAACCTAACACTATTTCCTACCTGTTATGTGCCAACCTTGGCTTCCGTATAATCAGGAGGTGTTGGTTCCACATGCATGCTGGATCCACTCCACCTTTTGCCATTTCTGGTGCTTCAAATCACGTATAATCAGGGGGTGTTGGTTCCACATGTGGATCCAGCATACATGTGGAACCAACACCCCCTGATTATACGGAAGCCAAGGTTGGCACATAACAGGTAGGAAATAGTGTTAGCTTCCCGTCCTACAGAGATCACCTTGATGATTTGGTGGACGGGCTCAGATAATTTTGTACAAAATATATTTGCCAAGAATCTCTAATTTACTAAATAAGCATATCATTAGCTTCAGAATACCTCATATCACTATGGCATTTTGTGCTTTATCTGGTTGGGAGTGTGCCGTTGCATTGTATGTATTTTCCTTTCCTTGTGCATTTAGCCATAGCAACGTGCACTTGCGCACTGGGATGTGCTGACTGAAATCCCCCTTTTTTTCTTTGTAAGTTTATACTGAGGTGTGGCTACTCCATTTGGTCATGCACTCCTGACTAGCCCGTCTGCCCCATAGGCTGATTTTAATTAGTGTAACTATAAAGCCGAGTGGACTCTGCATGCATGTTGGTACCTGCATCCCTGAATTAGTGGAGGCTTTTGAAGCACCAGAAATGGCAAAAGGCAGGGTGGATCCAGCATGCATGTGGAACCAACACCCCCTGATTATACGGAAGCCAAGGTTGGCACATAACAGGTAGGAAATAGTGTTAGGTTCCCGTCCTACAGAGATCACCTTGACGATTTGGTGGACGGGCTCAGATAATTTTGTACAAAATATATTTGCCAAGAATCTCTAATTTACTAAACAAGCATAGCATTAGCTTCAGAATACCTCATATCACTATGGTATTTTGTGCTTTACTGGTTAGCAGTGTGCCATTGCATTGTATGTATTTTCCTTTCCTTGTGCATTTAGCCATAGCAACGTGCACCTGCACACTGGAATGTGCTGACGGAAATCCCCCTTTTTAAAACTGCCCACTGTCCCTGTTGTGACCATGTACTGAGGTAGACAGATTCATAGTTATCACAGTAAAGAAGCCTTAACATCTCTGGAGATTGAACTTTTCACCATATGTTTAGATGGTCTATTTATATATTTGTGTAGGTTAATCATGTTCCCCCTTAGACATCTCTTCTCAAGACTAAATACATTCAGTTCTTTTAGCCTTTCCATAACTAAGGCCCTCCATGTCCCTTATCAGTTTAGTCGCTCTTCCTTGTACATTTTCTAGCTCCAGGGTTTTCCTTCTGTGGACTGATGCCCAGAACTGATCTGCATATGCCATATGATGCTACACCAAAGCTTTATAAATTGGTAATATCCAAGAACATTACATCCACAGTCACCCTATCCAGGATTCTACTCAACTCCTCATAAAAACAAATCAAGTTAGTTTGACAACTTCTGTCCTTAGTAAACCCTTTTATGATTAACAGTCACATATTTCTGTATATGGTCCATTAGGAGTCCTTCAAACATTTTTCCCACAACATAAGTTTATTGGTCTATTATTACCGCTGGAAGACCTAGAGCCCTTTTTGAATAAGCGTAGATTGGCTACCAACCTGTTCATTTTTCATCTTTGGATATATACCTATCATGTGACCACCATAGTGCCAATCATGTGATCGGCGGTGGAACGCACGATGCCGGAAGTAAAATCTATGGTATCTCCAATGAAACACAATATGCTCACTGCGTGACCCCACATGATACAGTGCGTCATCACCGCACGCCAGCCAT
>ONZH01014887.1:0-13975 GCA_900303285.1 Rhinella marina | reverse complement strand
TCCATCAAGCTCTAGTCAGTCAACATTTGGCAATTCTACTACCTCAACAGGAACTACTAGCTCCTGTGAGTATACCTCAACTCCTCGTCTACATACTTTTGAATAAAGTCTTTGGGGGGCCAGTTGGATATTGAAGTTTGCACTAATGGGTTTGTATTAAAATGTTCCAGTTTTAAACATTGTTATTTAACTTTAGAATTACGGATGAGTGAATCTACATTGAAATAGATTAGTTTGTGCTTCGTTTCCAGGTAAGGCGTTGTTCACATAGTTTTTTAATCAGTTATTCTCATCAGTTATTGTGAGGCAAAACCAGGTGCGAGTCAAAAACACCAAACAGATGCAGATCTTTTCATTATACCTGAACTCTGTTTAGTGTCCACTCCTGGTTTTGGCTGACAATAACTGATGGAAATAACTGATCAAATAACTGATATGTGAAGAACAACCCCATTGCGATATGGATTATGTTACCATGGTCCATAATGCAACTCTATGACGGAATGCATAACGGGATGCCTTTAGATGCTTTCCGTTATCCATTCCGTCATAATAGAAGTCTATGGCTGCATAATGGATCCATTGGTTTCTGTTATGCAGGGGAGTCCTCCCCTGCGTAACAGAAACGGAATGGATCCGTATGCAGCCATAGACTTCTATTATGACGGAATGGATAATGGAAAGCATCTAAAGGCATCCCGTTATGGACCGTGGTAACAGAATCACTTTTTAACTGTAAACAAAGCGCAAACGTATATTTTTCAATGTATATTCTCTCATCTCTATTTACAATATAAAGTGAAAATAGTTATTTATAATGTATCAAGGTTTTTGACAATTTAGACCAGAAATGTTTGTTCACATGTTATTGTGAAAGCACTTATTTACAGCAATACTTTTACTGGTCTTATATTTGAAATTTTTTGGAAGTAAACTTTCATTGAAAACTTCAACAAAGTGTCTTCAATTTACTTTTTAAAAAATCATTGATGTAAACAATATAGTAGCCTTTCCAGTCCTAGTAGAGATCCGTAGGCTCTCAGAGAGTATGATGAACCTTGCTTCCTTGATTACAGGTTGCTTTTGCATTATAAAATCACAAACACAGAATATTCAGTTTTAAATTAGTTTACTTGAAAATTATGATTTCGCATAATCTGAAGGTAATGCTTCTGAAGTCCATGCAAATGTCAAGAGCGTCAATTCTAAGAAGACGAAAACCGCTGGACAGCCTGCACACCACCGACACAGGAGTATTGTCAGGGTACAGCACCTTCAGGAGACATGAAATAGTCTGCAAAGGTATCTCGTACACGGACACCCGAATTTGTAGGACGTCCTGGGCCCCAGTTGATGGCTGTGTTAATGACTGGCATCTGTAACTCCATGTCTATGTCTTGACTATATTCGCGAGCATAGTTGTGAAAGTACACAGCATGCCTTAATCACAGAATCAACTGTGGCTGGGTCTAACTGAATGGCCGTGGTAAAGACCCTCCACTGACTGACCATGATTCCGAAGGTGCATTCCACGAGTCTTCGTGCCCGACTCAGCCGAAAATTAAAAATCCTCTTCCGGGCATTAAGTCCCCTTCGTGGGTATGGGCGCAGCAGGTTTGGCATTAGAGGAAAAGCCTCATCCGACACCATCACAAAGGGAACTGAATCCGTGGTTCCCGGAAGTGGTTGAGGGGCTGGGAGTGAAACACATTCTCGAAGAATTTGCAGTCCAATCTGTGAAGTCCGCAGCACACGAGAGTCCCCAGTGCTGCCATAGGCACCAACATCTATGGCAACAAATTTGTAGTGTGCATCAGCCACCGCCATCAACACCACCGAGAAATACTTCTTGTAATTGAAGAAGCGTGATCCAGAGTGTGGTGGCTGCTGCACACGTACATGTTTACCATCAACTGCGCCTATGCAGTTGGGGAAGTTGGCAACAGCTTGAAAGCCTTCTGCGACCTGACGCCATGTCTCTTCAGTTGGTGAAGGCATCACTATAGGCTGCAATTTCTGCCAAATTGCATTGCATGTGCACCTTACAATTTTGGAGATGGTTGAGTGGCCAACCCGAAATTGGAGATGCAGGGATGCAAAGCTCTCTCCTGTGGCCAAATATCTGAAAGATAAAAGAAAAAAACTAAATTAGTTTATTTACAGCATACACTTTGGTAAGCTTTCGTGCCAATAAGATGTTGATAATCCATCCACAGGAAAAGGCCCCTGACATTCTGGTGTTCTCATTTTTACTACACAGTTCAAGTAGCTGCAAGACATTTTCTCAATGCACTGTGCATTGCTGTAGCACTGTTCTGCAACCACACATGGCGCAGAACCAAGATTTTATAAAAATCCAGAGGATGGTTCACACAACTGAAAAAGAAAGTTATTAAAGAAACCACACATAGTAACATAGTAACATAGTTTATAAGGCCGAAAAAAGACATCTGTCCATCCAGTTCGACCTGTTTTCCTACACACTGCACTGGATTTATAATAAAGGGTAGTTCTACATTGCAATTTTGGCTGCGTCTTTTGTCATGCATCCAAATATCTCTGTGCTGTTTGGCAACTCCATTCATTTGTGATTGGTCATGGTGTTATTCACATGACCCAGATACAATAAGAAGAGAGGTTATTACTAGAGATGAGCGAACGTGCTCGAAATGAGCACTGTACCGCTTGGCTCCCCTGCGCTCCTGAGGAGGACGGAAGCAGCTGCCTGCGCCCATGTGAGCGCAGGGGAGCCAAGCGGTACAGTGCTCGTTTCGAGCACGTTCGCTCATCTCTAGTTATTACTCACAGATGCAGTGTCTGTTAAAAAGATTGCATTCACTACAGATTACATCATGCAGCTTTCTAACAGGTTAGAGAATAAAACATTTTGTGGGAGTTCGTCTTGAAGTCACTTGCCCAAGTGCCCCTCAACTTGCTTGTTTGCAAAAAGTTGCAGCCAACAAATTCAGTGTGGCCCCAGACTAAAATCAATTATTTGCTTACCGCAAGGTGATGAGAAGCCTTTCTTCTGCAGTGATCGCCTTCCTCATAACAGTATTTTGAAATGGCAGTGTGGGTCTCACAATGGACAACAAGCGATCAAATCCATCAATGGGTAAGCGACAAAATGAGATAAATTTCTCAGGGTATCTAAAAAATATTTAGAAAATAAGTGGTAAATCATTACTATAACATCATTCAGGCCCTGTTTTACTTTAACCTCCAAGAAAAAAATACGTAGTCCTTGCAAAAAGATTTGGTTATTGAGAAGATAATTTACATACTTTCGTAAATCTCTATATAGCACACTGAAGTGTCCCTTCTGTTCATGCTGAATGAGGAGTGGATGGACCCACATTCTTCGCCTCCTTCTGGCTTGCTGCTGAAGAAAGAGTCAGAATTTAATGACCACATTATTTGTCACATCCATACATTTCATTAAAAATACCTTTACTAACCTCTCTCAGACGACGTCGTCTCACAATAGTGATTATTGTCTGGAGGAAGAGTCGCATATACGTTTTGCGTAGGCGCAGAGGTCGAACAGTAGCATTTGTATCCATTTTTCTCTCTGACATGTGACAATGTGCTTTTCGATGGTACTCAAAATGGAGTATGGAGAAGAAGAAGGGTGGAACAATATTATGTCACAGGAAATTATGTAAAAGAGGGTGTTTCTTGTATATAGAGGCAAGGGAAGAAAAATCCGCACGCAAATCCGCACCTATTGGTGCGGATTTACCGCACGAATTTCCCTGCAAACACCTGCGGATTTCAGTGCGGATTGTCCGCAGATAAATCCTGATCGTGTGCATTTACCCTTAGGGTTTCTTACTGATGATTTTGATATCATATTAAAATATCATGCTGGGTTATTCTTCATATGCATTTTGATTTCCAAATACTGACAGGTTTGATGTACTGTGAAACTACTAAAGAATGATTTTATAAATGATGATATGATTTTAAAATACAAGAGACACGTGTTAAATAACATCAGTTTACATTTGGGACAAGATTACAAATTCAGTTTTGTTTTCATGTTTCCATTTTGCATCAGATCTACATAGTGCACTCATGACAATAAATAACTAAATAAAGCACCCAGATAGAAATGTTGAATTGCTTCAAAACTTGCTATGCAGCTATGTAAATGATTATAGGTGTTCTCTGATTAGATACTGGTCTTGCCACTAGTGGGCATAAAAGTGCTTTCCACCACCCTGTAAAAAGGCTCTCAGAAGCTACTTTAGTGTACCTCTTGGCTGGGGTGTAGCTAAAGGCTCATGGGCCCTAGTGCAAGAGTTCACATGGGGCCCCCCTTTCTTCAGTGCTTTGTGACAAGGGAAGAGGTACACCTAGCCTTTCTGCTGCCTGAGGTAAATATTGAAAACAAATTGTAATGCCCTCCCCCCATGCCAAATTCTCAACCTAACCCCTTTCCATCCAGCCATACTTTACAAACATTACATACAGCGCTACAAAACATACAGGGTAATACTGTATATTACCACATACCTCTTACATCCAGTGATGTCTCCTCTGATATAGATGGTCCAGAGGCGTAGCTAGAGGTTCAGCACAAGGGGGGGGGGGTGCGAAACATACTTGAGTGGGCCCCCCACTTAGTGGCTTCCCAAGCGCACGTTTCCAACTTCACAGACACATACTACTAGTTGTGGTTATAATATTGTATTAGAAAGATGATTGTATAAACTCCTAGATCATCTATGCTGTAGCTGTACAATAGACTTTCTACATACCCTAGTCTAAATGCTCTACCACATAATGCAGTAAAATATAGGAGTAATAGGAGTAAAAAACAAGGGGACTCCTATGTCAAAGGAAACCTGTCCCCAGTTTTTACATCACTAAACTAACAGCCCCCTGCCCCCATCAGACCTCAGATCAGCTTAATGTGCCTCCATCAGACCTCAAATCAGCCTACTGTGCTCCCATCAGACCAGCCTACTGTGCTCCCATCAGACCTCAGATCAACAGAATGTGCCCCCATCAGACCTCAGATCAGCGTATTGTGCCCCCATCAGACCTCAGATCAGCGTATTGTGCCCCCATCAGACCTCAGATCAGTGTATTGTGCCCCCATCAGACCTCAGATCAGTGTATTGTGCCCCCATCAGACCTCACATCAGCGTATTGTGCCCCCATCAGACTGCAGATCAGCAGAATGTGCGCCCATCAGACTTCAAATCATCAGAATGTCCCCCATCAGACCTCAGATCAGTGTATTGTGCCCCCATCAGAACTCAGATCAGCGTATTGTGCCCCCATCAGACCTCACATCAGCGTATTGTGCCCCATCAGACTGCAGATCAGCAGAATGTGCCCCCATCAGACCTCAGATCAGCGTATTGTGCCCCCATCAGACCTCACATCAGCGTATTGTGCCCCCATCAGACCTCACATCAGCGTATTGTGCCCCCATCAGACCTCACATCAGCAGAATGTGCCCCCATCAGACCTCACATCAGCAGAATGTGCCCCCATCAGACCTCAGATCAGCCCACCCAGCCACATAAGGTTAAAATAAAAACCTTACACGCAGCGTGCGTCAGGTCATGGTGTGCAGGGGCCAGGGAAGGCAGAGGAGTGCTGGACCGGAGGGCAGCCGCAGCGCAGGACAGGTAAGAAAGGTTTTTATTTTAACCCTATGTGGCTGGGTGGGCTGATCTGAGGTCTGATGGGGGTCCCTATATACAAGTGAGCGCTTCCATAATGGAAGCGCTCACTTGTATTCGCGTGACTGTAAGGCCATCCCTGCTGGGCCCCCTAGAGGCACTGGGCCCGGAGCCATCGCCCCCCCCTGCCCCCCCGGTAGCTACGCCTCTGAGATATTCTCTTTCCTCATCTTCTCCATGCAGACCAGTGCTCCATGATCATTTCTTTCAGCCATCTTTTGTCTCTGCAAAGTTTGACAGACATCTTAGTTTCACAATTTTCCATAATCCTCACATCTTCTCAACACCCTATCCTGTCACCCACTCCTAACACTGAGCCTGCTATGCTCCCCAATACTATACTGCAGAAACAGTCCACCTGAAAATACTAGTTCAACACAGATAGTGCCCCCTTCAATAATTATTGGCACACATTATTTTATTGTCCTAAAATATAACTGTGCCCAGCAAATAGTGTACACTAATAGTGTGAACATATTGTCCCCCAAAAATAATTGTGTATTAATCATGTTTCCTGTTGTCCACCAGTAGTAATAATTCTCCTTATAATGTGTGCCAGTAGAAAAATGCCCCCTAATGTGTGTCATTACAAAAATATCCCCTTATAATGTGTGCCAATACAAAAATACTCCCTTATCACATGTGCCAGTACAAAAATACTCCCTTATAATATACAGTGCCTTGCGAAAGTATTTGACCCCTGGAACTTTTCAACCTTTTGCCACATTTCAGGCTTCAGACAAAAAGATATAAATTTTAAATTTTTGGTGAAGAATCAACAACAAGTGGGTCACAATTGTGAAGTGGAACGAAATTTATTGGATCATTTAAACTTTTTGTGTAATAATAAAACTGAAAAGTGGGGCGTGCAAAATTATTCGGCCCATTTACTTTCAGTTCAGAAAACTCACTCCAGAAGTTCATTGAGGATCTCTGAATGATCCAATGTTGTCCTAAATGACTGATGAAGATAAATAGAATCCACCTGTGTGTAATCAAGTCTCCGTATAAATGCACCTGCTCTGTGGCAGTCTCAGGGTTCTGCATCATGAAGACCAAGGAACACACCAGGCAGGTCCGTGATACTGTTGTGGAGAAGTTTAAAGCCGGATTTGGATACCAAAAGATTTCCCAAGCTTTAACCCCTTCCCGACCAGCGCCGTACATGTACGGCGCTGCGGGAAGTGACTTCCCGACCAGCGCCGTAGTGCTACGGCGCGCTGATCGGGCGGGTGCAGGAGCTGCGCCCGCCCGATTAGCGGCGGGGGTCCGGCTGTGCCCAGTAGCCGGACCCCTGATGTATGCACCAGCATCGGTGAAAACACCGATGCCGGTGCATTAACCCTTCATGTGCCGCGGTCAGCGCTGACCGCGGCACATGCGGTGGGAAGGGGTTGCCATCGGGTCCCCGCGCTGCTGTGACGGGGACCCGATGGCTGAGATAGCAGCCGAATGCCTTCCTTAGGCATCCGGCTGCTATCTACGGAAGCCTGTGAGATCCAGCCCCCTGGATCTCACAGGCAGTGTGCTGGAAGTGTATTACATTGAGTAATACACTTCCAGCCAATGCATTACAATACAGAAGTATTGTAATGCATTGTAAGGGGATCAGACCCCCAAAAGTGAAAAAAAAGTGTAAAATAAGAAAGTTAAAAAAAGTGAAAAAAATAAAGTTTTACAAAAAAAAAAGTTTCAAGTTTCCCCCCCCCCAAAAAAACGTCATTTTTACAAAATAATATAAAAAAAATTGTAAAAAATAGTGAAAAAAAAAAAAATAGACATATTAGGTATCGCCGCGTCCGTATCGACCGGCTCTATAAAAATAGCACATGATCCACCCCGTCAGGTGCACGCAGTAAAAAAAAAAAAAAAAAAAACTGTGCCAAAACAGACATTTTTGGGTCACCTTGCCTTACAAAAAGTGTAATAGCAGGTGATCAAAAAAGCGTATGTACCCCAAAATGGTACCAATCAAACCGTCATCTTGTCCCGCAAAAAATGAGACCCTACCTAAGACAATCGCCTGAAAAATAAAAAAAATATGGCTCTCAGAATATGGCAACACAAAAAGTATTTTATTTTGTTAAAAAAATAAATCTAATGTGTAAAACTATCCAAAAATAAAAAAGTTAGACATATTGGGTATCGCCACGTCCGTAACAACCTGCTCTATAAAAATATTGCATGAGATGGCCCCCCAGGCGAATGCTGTAAAAAAATTTTTAAAAAAACTAAGCCAAAACAGACATTTTTTTCCTTTTTGTCTCACAAAAAGTGTAATAGCAGGCGATCAAAAAGGCGTATTTACCCCAAAATGGTACCAATCAAACCGTCATCTTGTCCTGCAAAAACGATACCCTACCTGAGACAATCGCCTGAAAACTGAAAAAAATATGGCTCTTTGAAAAGGGCAACACAAAATAAAGATTTTATTCTGTTCAAAAAATAAATCTAATGTGTAAAACTATCCAAAAATAAAAAAGTTAGACATATTGGGTATTGCCGCGTCCGTAACAACCTGCTCTATAAAAATATTGCATGAGATGGCCCTCCAGGCGAATGCTGTAAAAAATTTTTTAAAAAACTAAGCCAAAACAGACATTTTTTTCCTTTTGTCTCACAAAAAGTGTAATAGCAGGCGATCAAAAAGGCGTATTTACCCCAAAATGGTACCAATCAAACCGTCATCTTGTCCTGCAAAAACGATACCCTACCTGAGACAATCGCCTGAAAACTGAAAAAAATATGGCTCTTTGAAAAGGGCAACACAAAATAAAGATTTTATTCTGTTCAAAAAATAAATCTAATGTGTAAAACTATCCAAAAATAAAAAAGTTAGACATATTGGGTATTGCCGCGTCCGTAACAACCTGCTCTATAAAAATATTACATGAGATGGCCCCCCGGGTGAATGCTGCAAAAAAAAAAAAAAAAAACTATGCCAAAACAACCATTTTTTTTCCCTCTTGCCTCACAAAAAGTGTAATAGCAGGCGATCAAAAAGGTGTATTTACCCCAAAATGGTACCAATCAAACCGTCATCTTGTCCTGCAAAAACGGTACCCTACCTGAGACAATCGCCTGAAAACTGAAAAAAATATGGCTCTTTGAAAATGGCAACACAAAAAAAAGATTTTATTCTGTTCTAAAATGCATCTAATGTGTAAAACTTTCCAAAAATAAAAAAGTTAGACATATTGGGTATCGTCGCGTCCGTAACAACCTGCTCTATAAAAATATTTCATGAGATAGCCCCCCAGGTGAATGTTGTAAAAAATTTTTTAAAAAAAACCATGCCAAAACTGCTATTTTTTTCACCTTGACTCACAAAAACTGTAATACAAAGCGATCCAAAAGTCTTATGTACCCCAAAATGGTACCAATCAAACCGTCATCTCGTCCCGCAAAAAATGAGCCCCCACATAAGACAATAACTCAAAAAGTTAAAAATAAACGGCACCCGCAAACCAATCCATCAAAATCTGTTCTGCAAAATCCATATGGCGCTCCTTCTGTTTTGAGTCCTGCCATGTGCCCCCACAGCAGTTTGCCACCACATATGGGGTGTTGCCGTATTCAGGAGAAAATGGGGAACAAATTATGGGGTGCTTTTCTCCTGTTACCCCTTGTGAAAATGAAAAATTTGGGGCTAAAGCAACATTTTATTGGAAGAAATGAAACTTTTCATTTTCACAGCCTGGTGTTTCCAAATTCCGTAAAACGCTTAGGGGGTCAAAGTGGCCAGAACCCCCCTTAATATATTCTTTGAAGGGTGTAGTTTCCAAAATGGGGTCACTTTTTCAGGGTTTCCACTGAAGGGGTACGTCAGGGTCTCTCAATTACAAAATGGTGCCTAAAAACTATTCTAGTAAAATCTGCCTCCAAAATCCGTATGGCGCTGCTTTCCTTCTGACCACTGCCACAAACCCATAGAGACGTTTACCACTACATATGGGGTATTTCTGTAAACTGCAGAATCAGAGTAATGAGTATTGAGGTTTAGTTTGCTGTTAACCCTTGCTGTATTGCAAGAAAAAAATATTAACATGAATAATCTACCAAAAAAGTGAAATTTTGAAATTTCACCTCCATTTTCCTTTAATTCTTGTGGAACACCTGAAGGGTTAACAAAGTTTGTAACAGCAGTTTTTTATAACTTGAGGGGTGTAGTTTCTAAAATGGGGTCATTTATGGGGGGTTTCATTATGTAAGCCCCTCAAAATCACTTTATATCTGAATTGGTGTTTAAAAAAATGGTTTTGGAAAATTTGGTGAAAATTTGAAAAATGGCTTCTAAACTTCTAAGCCCTCTAACGTCCTAAAAAAGTAAAATTACATTTACAAAATGATGCCAACATAAAGTAGACATAAGGGGAATGTAAAATAATAACTATTTTTGGAGGTATTACTGTGTATTTTGAAAGTAGAGAAATTGAAATTTGGAAATTTGGAAATTTTTCCAAATTTTTGGTAAATTTGGGATTTTTTCATAAATAAGGGTGAAATATATTGACTCAAATTTATGACTGTCATGAAGTACGATGTGTCACAAGAAAACAATCTCAGAATGGCCTAGATAAGTAAAAGCGTTCCAAAGTTATTACCACATAAAGTGACACATGTCAGATTTGCAAAAAATGGCCCGGTCAGGAAGGTGAAAACAGGCCCGGGGTTGAAGGGGTTAAACATCCCAAGGTGCACTGTGCAAGCGATCATATTGAAATGGAAGGAGTATCAGACCACTGCAAACCTAACAAGACCCGGCCGTCCAGGGGCTGGCTGGCAAATTTTAGCCTGGGGGGCAAGCACACAGCACTGGCCCATGTGTAGCGGCCCACCCTTAACCTGTTTAACTCCGCCTACCATAAAGCCGGTATAGGTAAATGGGCTTTAAATGGTTAAAAGCAGCTGGTTGTGTTTTCATGTTGGATCCCAGATACAGAACATGGCTGAGTCCGTAGCAACAGCCAGATCATTAGAGGGACCAGATTTACCAACCCCTGAGCTGAACAGACTCCATTGAGTATAATGGGGTCTGCTCAGGATGCTGCTCCTTTACCGAACAAAAAAGTTTTGCATGCAGAACTTTTCCGACCGGTCTTTTTAACAGAATCTGTGACCCAAACGCAAATGTGAATGGATAGTATTAGACGTATAGCATCAGATGTATGTTTAACACAAATACAGAGCAAGAACCAAGATCACTACATACACACAGCACCAGAACCAAACCTAGAAGTCAAACACAGAACCAGAACCAAGTTCACTGCATGAATACAACACCAGAACCAGGCCCATAAGTCAAATACAGCAACAAAATCAACAAGAAATATAGCACCATAACTAAACCTATAAGTCAAATACAGAACCAGAACTAAGTTTACTACATAAATACAGCACCAGAACCAAACCCATAAGTCAAATACAGCACCAGAACCAAGTTCTCTACATAAATACATCACCAGAACCAAGTTCTCTACATAAATACAGCACCAGAACTAAGTTTACTACATAAATACATCACCAGAACCAAGTCCTCTACATAAATACAGCACCAGAACCAAACCCATAAGTCAAATACAGCACCAGAACCTAGTTCAATACATAAATACATCACCAGAACCAAGTTCTCTACATAAATACATCACTAGAACCAAGTTCTCTACATAAATACATCACCAGAACCAAGTTCTCTACATAAATACTGCACCAGAACCAAGTTCTCTACATAAATACTGCACCAGAACCAAGTACTCTACATAAATACATCACCAGAACCAAGTTCTCTACATAAATACAGCACCAGAACCAAGTTCTCTACATAAATACAGAACCAGAACTAAGCTGTCTACATAAATACAGCACCAGAACCAAGTTCTCTACATAAATACATCACCAGAACCAAGTTCTCTACATAAATACATCACCAGAACCAAGTTCTCTACATAAATACAGCACCAGAACCAAGTTCTCTACATAAATACAGCACCAGAACCAAGTCCTCTACATAAATACAGCACCAGAACCAAGTTCAATACATAAATACATCACCAGAACCAAGTTCAATACATAAATACAGCACCAGAACCTAGTTCAATACATAAATACATCACCAGAACCAAGTTCTCTACATAAATACATCACTAGAACCAAGTTCTCTACATAAATACATCACCAGAACCAAGTTCTCTACATAAATACAGCACCAGAACCAAGTTCTCTACATAAATACATCACCAGAACCAAGTTCTCTACATAAATACAGCACCAGAACCAAGTTCTCTACATAAATACAGCACCAGAACCAAGTTCAATACATAAATACAGCATCAGAACCAAGTTCAATACATAAATACATTACCAGATTTTATATGTTTAGTACAGGTACTATCTGAGTGGTCAGGTCAGCCCTCGCCATATGAAACTACAGCTCCTAGTATGGCCTGAACAAGTGTAAAGGGATGCTGGGAGTTGTTGCGCAAAACAGCCTGCTACCACCCATCATCAGCTGTAGATCATCCAGGTGACTACAGCTCCCATCATACACAGTCAGTAGCATAATAATAATTTCCATTTAGTGACTTACAGATGACGTCTCTTCCTGAGTTCTTCTCCATCTGGTTCAGACCACCATGACGACGCCTCCCGTCCACAATGCAGCTTTGCAAATTTTGCCAAGAAGATCTCTTCAGCTTCACGCTTTACCAACACATTGGCACCCTGCATACTGACACGAACTCATCTTAGTGCCACATTCTGTGCCCTGAATATAACAGCAGCATTAGTGCCACATACTCTGTGCCCTCTGTATACAGTGCCATATGCCCTCTGTATATAGTGCCACATGCTCTGTGCCCTCTGTATATAGTGTCACATGCTCTGTGCCCTCTGTATACAGTGTCATATGCCCTGCGCCCTCTATAGTGCCACATACTCTGTGCCCTCTGTATACAGTGCCATATGCCCTTTACCCTCTGCATATAGTGCCACATGCTCTGTGTCCTCTGTTTATAGTGCCACATGCTCTGTGTCCTCTGTTTATAGTGCCACATGCTCTGTGTCCTCTGTGTATAGTGCCACATGCTCTGTGCCCTCTGTGTATAGTGCCACATGCTCTGTGCCCTCTGTGTATAGTGCCACATGCTCTGTGCCCTCTGTGTATAGTGTCATATGCCCTGTGCCCTCTGTTTATAGTGCCACACACAGTGCCCCTAATGCTAGTGCCACATGCTTGGTGCCCCTTATAAAACGTGTCTCTTATATGTGCCCCTTTGTGTATAGTGCCCCTTCAATGTGCCCCCTTTATCTATTGTGCCTCTTGTGATATGTGCTCATTTGTGTATAGTGCCCCTTCAGTGTGCCCCCTTTATGTATAGTGCCTCTTCTGAGTGCCCCCTGAATACAGCGTACACACACTGTATTATAATACTCGGTAAAAGCTAGAATGCAGTGGGTGAGATGTCACTGGCTACAAGTTGCTAACGGTCACATGACAAGCTAGATGCAGTGGGTATATATAGTATATACAGCAGTTTATATAATATATATCTATACACACTGCATCTATTATACTTCATACCTCACATAGTACACTGCTGTATATACTATATACCTGTACACACTGCATCTATTATACTTCATACCTCACATATCAGTACACCACTGTATACTTTTATAATACATGCAGTATATACAGATATATAGCATATACAGCAGTGTACTGATATGTGAGGTATGACGTATATTAGATGAAGTGTGTACAGATATATAGTATATACAGCAGTGTACTGATATGTGAGGTATGACGTATATTAGATGCAGTGTGTACAGATATATAGTATATACAGCAGTGTACTGATATGTGAGGTATAATAGATATAGTGTGTACAAATATATAGTATATACAGCAGTGTACTGATATGTGAGATACGAGGTATAATAGATGTAGTGTGTACAGATATATAGTATATACCGCAGTGTACTGATATGTGAGGTATGAGGTATAATAGATGCAGTGTGTACAGATATATAGTATATACAGCAGTGTACTGATATGTGAGGTATGAGGTATAATAGATGCAGTGTGTACAGATATATATAGTATATACAACAGTGTACTGATATGTGAGGTACGAGGTATAATAGATATAGTGTGTACAGATATATAGTATATACAGCAGTGTACTGATTTGTGAGGTATGAGGTATAATAGATATAGTGTGTACAGGTATATAGTATATACAGCAGTGTACTGATATGTGAGGTATGAGGTATAA